>JACEIK010005458.1:0-20323 GCA_018107945.1 Datura stramonium | reverse complement strand
GCCGGTGTATCACACCGGGGTAAAATAAAGATATCTCCAGCCGGTGTACCACACTGGAGTAAAATAAAAATAAAAATAAATCTCAATCGCAATCATAAATGAAGCTGATGGGGCTCATATAGATTATTTGGATACTGACAACCATGAAATATGTTGACTTAGTAACTATAACTTTTGTAGGATGTTACCATGACCCTAATACTACAATTATGCCATACACATATAGATCTTTCATTTAATATTTAAATACATACATATGTTGTGAATGAATTCTAGGGAATTTCCTAGAACTGGAATATCATAAAGACAGTGTAGACACACGTTCATGATTTTTAAGCATCTCCTAGCAATATTAACACGAGGAGCAGAGAGGAATAACTTAACATTTTCTATTAAAAAACTTAGCATTCATTTTGTGCTTATACTCATTTGACTTTCATATTTTCATATCAAGAATTGTGAGCATACCTCATTCGTTGCACATCATATCACATCTCGAGGTAACTTTTGAACAAGAAGACATAACTTGGAGCTATTTAACATAAAAATTCTTGGCAACTATCTAGGGGTTGCCTTAAGATAAATAAAGACTTATTGTCGTGCTTTAGACAATACAGGAAAGGCTCGTGTGAAACTTTGCAATATATGAGGAGCTTAGAAAAGCTTAGCAGTATTACAAATAGTTTAGAAACTTCCACGAAAAATAAAATCCTTTAAAACATGAAAAAGTTAATCCAACTCTTAGAAAAAATAATCAAAGATAATTGTTTAAAAGCACGATGAAGAACATCTCTTTAACGTGAGTCACTATCTAAAAATATTTTATTCTAATCATTTCATAAGAAGTTAACACTTTATGGGCCTTTCGTTAGCTTAACACAACTGAACCTAAACAACTTTATTTATAACTCTTTTGCTAAACGTCTTTAGAATAGGGTAAATCTTGCTAGCCATTTGCCTAATTCATTAACAGTCATAACACTTATCATCAAATTTAAAAACCTTTAGCTCTACTTTTTGCATTCATCTTAAATTCTTTTCCAAACAGGATTCTTCATTCCCTACCTAATTATTTACTCTCATGTTCACTATTCCAGCAATTCTTGTACGCACTTATCTTCTTACCTAATTGCCAACCTTGTCTCTTAAATTCTTCTTGCTCATATTTTAACGTCGCTCAAAGGTTCTTGAAATCAACTATGGACATAGGACATATACCTCACATATTACCTTAAAAGGTCTAATATTTACTCTTATCTCTCCTTTGCTACTACTGCCTAAACTTTTATACTTAGGTTAATTTCCTTATACATCTACAACTTTCAAAGAACATGTGACGTGTCTAGTTAAAGCCTTAAGCAATTCTCAGGAGGTCTAGATAATTCAATAGCTCTAATAAACATATAGCAACTTTCTAAAGGCAATCCTTGCCGCTTTAGCGCGTAATTTGAACGTAAGCATAAACGTATATATATTATGATTTTCGTCTAACATGTTAACATCAAGATATTGTGCATAACCTACCAATCAAGATGGTCCCATAGAAAAATCAATATTTTACCCATTCGGGTTCTATTTTCCAAGTTTAATGTATCGGTTAATTAAGAAACACATTAATTAGTCTCTTAGCTTAAGGGAGAGGGATCGAGGAAGCTTCTCATGTCCCTAGGCATCTTAAAACATGAATATAAGAGGGTAGGTAACTGTTCTAAGGAAATTCCATTTTGTTACCCTCGTTAACCCTTATTGAGCTAAAATCGATTTCAATTATTAGGTTTGCCCGCGCGTCGTTGTCTTGCCATGTTTACCAATTTTCTTATCAACCATAATGTGAAACAACTTTGACACTAAAAACACCTAACATAATGTAAAGGACCAGATCATAGTGCCCACGCCGAGGGCACTTCAGGCTCAATTTACAACTATGACCATTATAGGAGGCAATTTCCCTCTCCGCTTTACATTTATGTGTTCCAACTCTTTAAAAAATACACAACTTAATACCAAGTAATTATATAAATTGGAAAGAACCATAATATGCTACTACGTAAGCTCAAGTACAGGGGAATTTCAGATTAATCCTCGACATGAATTAATGCTTGAAAATCAAGAGACAAAGAGCGTCCTATATACCTTCTTTCTCCGGCGAGCTTTCTTATGTCGTTTCTTTCTTTCAACAACCAGAACTTTATCCCCTTAAATTACTTGAATTTATCACCAAGTTACAGGGCTTTTTTAAGCCAACTTATCCAGACAAAACGTTACATCAATAGGCAGTCACAACAAAAACAAATAAGGCAACACTTAGTATTTCTTATTTTAACTTGTTTCTACAACTTTGGGGGAAAATAGAGGTAGGAAATTACCTCACTTTTCTCATGAAAAACTCCCAAAAATATATAGTATATTCTCAGAAAAACACAACTATTCCAACCTTCAAAAACGAGAAGAACTTCAACAACAACATACCAACAACGGCAGCCCAACATAACCTTTAACTTCTAGCTTTAGCTAGGATTTTTAGGCAAGTTTAGCAATTAGCAACACTTACCCTTGGAATGAGAATATTCTTGGATATAATAGGAGTATTTTCCTACAAATCACTTCCTAATAACACATAAATCTTGCTGCCCAAAATGCAGCAACATAACAACACAACAACTACAACAAGTCAACATACAAACCATAACTTTCTTCTAGTTTTCCTTCAAAAATTCATACACTTATTAGAGATTTCAAAAGAGGGAAGTGACTTACTATTTCTTATGAAAAATTCATACTAAAATGGAGTATAACATTAGATCAAAATATTCCCAAACACGCAACAACTACACTGCCAAAACGAAGCTACAAGGCAGCAACAACTTCACCACAACATTGCCTTCACTTCCATCAACTTTTGCTTGAGTTTTGATGGTGTTTTCTTTAGGGATTTACTTTTGATTTCAAAGGCTTTGCTACTTGAAAAGAGAGAGGATTTCAGAGGGTAAGCAAGCACCTCAATCCTGGAAACTTTGAAAATGATTTCATAACAAAAAACATAAAATATAAAGGTGTTTGGGCGGTGGCCATGTCACTGCCCGATAGTGCTACCATATAATTCCTATAACTTTTTATTCCGAACTCCTATTGACGAGCCGTTTGATATTCTGAAAACTAGACTTGAAGATCTTTAATTTGATAGGATGGGGCTTCTAGTTCATTATATATTGGGATATATGGTCTTTTAAAGTTGACCCTAATTTATAAACTTTACATACTCTTTGTTTTTTCATTCGCACACAATTCCTTTGTCATCTACAATCAATATACAACCCGTAATTTCCTTAATATAGCATACGAACATCAAATAATCACCAAAATATTTTCGGGGTGTAACATCCTCCCCCCTTAAAAACATTCATCCTCGAATGTCATAACACCTTTAACTCATCCTTGTCTTCTGTCATAAACATACATTCCATATATTCGTAAACATATTCTTCCAGTCATTACTTCATATCAAACTATACCTATTCAACTCAATCTATTTATCTAATCTAAGACAGACGTTCCTTAACACCACATAATCGATGAACTTTTCTAACCATAAGAAAATTTATACACTACCACAATAGATGATTAACTACAATACCACTTTCCATTCACTACTTAAGATACAAGATCAATGTCAACTCTGAAGCTGCGCTTTTACCTTTGCTTTTACCATGGCCCGTTATTGACGGTCCTGATAATAGAAACTAAAGTCTGATCTAGGGACAAAGAAGGAACTAAATCTCTAGGAGAAACTGAATGTCTGGAAACTGGAGTCCTTGAAACACTACATAGGGCCTTAAATAACCCTGTTGACCTGGTGTCCCCACTTTATTCTACTTCTCTGTCGGTACTTGGAGACGGTGAATCAGATTCCTCTATCTTCTGAACAAATGCTTGTATCCGAGTAATAGTCATATCTGTCTGGGTAGACAATCCCGAACACTCTCAAACCAGATGGGGTCCCAAACCTAATACAATTGATATACTTTATTTCTCGTATCCCGCACCCTATCTAAATCATATTGGCCAAAGAATTAAACCTGAGACTATATTTCTGAATACTCATGTTGTCGTGCTTTAGGTACAAAAACATACTAACTCGAACTCATTGAAGTTCCCGTTGTAAGTACTATTCCGTAAAGGCTAGGGGATTTAGGCTCAAAATCCACATGCACTAAAGCTCTCAGAAGTATTTCCCTAGAACCTTCCATTAATTTCAGCAGCTAATTTTTGAAACGTCACTATTAGACAATAGGGTTAACATCTTAAATGCTTTCTCAAAATCTCATCCTTTGATATCCGAAAGGTATTGGAGATCAATGACCTACCTCTTTAGCTCTACTAAAATTAGGACAATATGAGGCTAAATCCCTTCCCATGGTAGTTCTAACTGGAACTAGAAGAGCGCCAACATGGCGAGTTAAGCAAAACTCACTTCGAGCATATAATCTATTTCTCGGATCGACGGGAGAGAGCGGCCCAGGACCTTTCAAAAATCGGTGTTGATAAATATCGTATCCATATGCCTTACTCGTTTGGATTAAGAAGCATAAGCGCGATTTAGACTTTAAGCAACCCTTACATCTTTTGCTCACATATACGACTGTTAATGAACAAAGTGAAACAACTCCCCCATGCCACTGTGGCCTCTGATTATAAATATGGTGCACAGCATACCCATAAACGAAGACTCTCACTAGACACGGCTTAGGTCTCCCTAGGATACAACTTCACTCTAATACCAAGTCATCATGCCCAAGCGAGAGTAGGGCGCAGCGGCACCTAGATTCATGATTGATGTTAGGCTATATGACATCTGTAGCGCCAATACTTGGGCAATCCGAGTTTTTGTCACAATCAAGCGGAGTATATTGGACCCATAAGGTCATCAATATATACATAGTAAATATTGAAATGCAACCAAGTCTATGAGTATGCTAGAAGCCGAGAACCAAATAATGACAAGGCCACAAACAAAATATAATTGTACACACTAAGTCCCTGAAATATACAGAGTAAAGGCGGCTAATGATGGGAACAGACTCAGCCTATCCATAAACGCATCTCAAAACACAAGTATAAATAACTAAGCTAAGCTCCAGGAAGAAAGGAGCATACCAGCCATCCAGTTGATCTCATGACCCCGCTCTACTCAATTGGAAATCCCAACCTCTACACACTTGCGGCACGAACGCGAGTCCCCAAGAAGGGATGTCGTCTGAATGAAATGTTCATTGGTTAAAAATTTGAAACTATAAACTATGAGATAACGATCCACATCAAGCGGCTCGGCACATAAACATATAAAGAAGATAGATATAACACGGAACCCATGACTGTAATTGATAACAACTTACCATAACATAATTGAACTAAGATAAGTAGACAAGGAATAAGAAATAGTAACAACTTGGAATCCTGGAAAGCCCAAGAGCAGATGTTAACTATATAATGAGATGAAAATGCAATTGAGAAACGCATAGGAAAGAAACTATAAGCCCCATGTCTGGCAGCCAGACAACCATAAATCCATATATAAAATTCTTCCATCCAGTGTACGACCTTTGAGGGTAAAACTGGAAATATCTCTAGTCGTGTACCATATTCAGGAGTAAAATAAAATATCTCCAATAGGTGTACCACATTGGGGTAAAATAAAAATATCTCCGGTCGATTGTGCCATGCGGGGTAAAGTAAATATCTCCGGTCGGTGTACCATCTTGGCGTAAAATAAAAATATCTCTAGGCCAGGTGTACCACACGGGGTAAAATAAAGATATCTCCGGTCGATTGTACCACACAGGTAAAATAAAAATACCTCTGATCGAGTGTACCATATCGGGGTAAAATAAAATATCTCAATGGTGTATCCTGCGGGGTAAAATAAAGATATCTCTAGCTAGGTGTACCACCATAGGATAAAATAAAAATAAAAATAAATCTCAATCATGATCATCGTAGGCGATAGGGCTCACACGTGAGATTATGCAGATGCGGCAACAATGAAATATCCAGGCTTCATTAACTATAACTTTTGAAGGATCTTACCATAACCTAATACTACAATTATGCTATACACATATGGTCTTTCATTTTAACATTTAAATACACATACATATGTTGTGAATGAATTCTAGGAAGTTCTAGAAATGGAATATCACATAAAGATAGTGTAGACACACGTTCATGATTTTAAGCATCTCCTTTCGCTGATATTAACGAGGAGAAGAGAGAATAACAACTTAACATTTTCTATTAAAAAACATAGCATTCATTTTGTTGTTATACTCATTTGACTTTCATATTCTCATATCAAGAATTGTGAGCTTACCTCGTGAGCTTACCTCATTCGTCGCACATCATATCACATCTCAATGTAATTTATGAACAAGAAGACATTACTTGTAGCTATTTGACATAAAAATGCTCAACTATCTAGGGGATGCCTTAAGATAAATAAAGACTTATTGTCATGCTTTAGTCAATATAGGAAAGGCTCGTGTGAAACTTTTCAATATATATGAGGAGCTTAGAAAAGCTTAGCAGCATTACAAATAGTTTAGAAACTTCCAAGAAAAATAAAATCCTTTAAAACTTGAAAAAGTTAATCCAACTCTTAGAAAAAATAATCAAAGATAATTGTTAAAAGCACGATGAAGAACTTCTCTTTAACTTGAGTTACTATCTCAAAATATTCGATTCTAATCATTTCTTAAGAAGTTAACACTTTACTGTCCTTTCATTAGCTAAACACAACTGAACATAAACAACTTTATTTATAACTCTTTTGCTAAACGTCTTTAGAACAGTGTAAATCTTGCTAACCATTTTTCTAACTCATTAACAATCCTAACACATATCATCAAATTTAACAACCTTTAGCTCTGCTTTTCGTATTCATCTTAAATTCTTTTGCAAACAGGATTTGTCATTCCCTACCTAATTATTTACTCTCGTGTTCACTATTCCAGCAATTCTTGTACACACTTGCCTTCTTACCTAATTGCCAACCTTGTCTCTTAAACTCGTCTTGCTCATATTTTAACGTCGCTCAAAGGTTCATGAAATCAACTATGGACAGAGGGCATATACCTCACATATTACCTTAAAAGGTCTAACATTTACTCTTATCTTTCCTTTGCTACTAGTGCCTCAACTTTTACACTTAGGTTAATTTCCTTACACATTTACAACTTTCAAAGAGCATGCAACGTGTCTAGTTAAAGCCTTAATCAATTCTCAAGAGTTCTAGATAACTCAAGAGCTCTAATAAACATATAACAACTTTCTAATGGCAATCCTTGCCGCCTTAGCGCGTAATTTGAGCGTAAGCAGAAACGTTTATATATTATGATTTTAGTCTAACATGTTAACATCAAGATATTGTGCATAAACTTCCAATAAAGATGGTCCCATAGAAATATCAATAGTTTACCCGTTCGGGTTCCATTTTCCAAGTTCAACGTATCGGTTAATTAAGAAATGCATTAGTTAGTCTCTTAGCTTAAGGGAGAGGGATCGAGGAAGCTTCACATGGCCCTAGGCAACTTAAAACATGAATATAAGAGGGTAGGTAACTGTTTTAAGGAAATTTCATTTGGTTACCCTCATTAACCCTTATTGAGTTAAAACCGATTTCACTTATTAGATTTCCCCGCGCGTCGTCGTCTTGCCATGTTTACCAATTTCCTTAGAAACCATAATGTGAAACAACTTTAACACCAAAAACACATAACATAATATAAAGGACCAGCTCACAGTTCCCACGCCGGGGGGACTTCAAACTCAATTTAAAACTATGACCATAATCGAAGGCAATTGCCCTCTCCGCTTTACATTCATGTGTTCCAACTCTTTAGAGAATACACATCTTAATACCATGTAATTCTAACAACTGAGAAGAACCATAATATGCTACTACAGAAGCTCAAGTATAGGGGAATGCCAGATTAATCCTCGACATGAATTCGTGCTTGAAATCAAGAGACAAAGAGCGCCTTACATACCTTCTTTCTCGGGCGAGCTTTCTTATGTCGTTTCTTTCTTTCAAAAACCAGAACTTTAGCCCCTCAAATTACTTGAGTTTATCACCAAGTGACAAGTCTGTTTCAAGCCAATTTATCCAGCCAATATGTTACATCAATAGGCAGTCTCAACACAAACAAATAAGGCAACACTTAGCATTTCTTATTTTAACTTGTTTCTACAACTTTGGGGAAAAATAGAGGTAGAAAACTACCTCACTTTTCTCATGAAAAACTCCCACAAATATATAGTATATTCTCAGAAAAACACTTATGTTTCAACCTTCAAAAATGAGCAGAACTTCAACAACAACATACCAACAACTGCAGCCAAACATAACCTCCAACTTCTAGCTTTAGCTAGGATTTTTAGGCAAGTTTAGCTATTAGAAACACTTAACCTTGGCATGAGAATATTCTTGGATATAATAGGAGTATTTTCCTCCAAATCACTTCCCAATGACACATAAATCTTGCTGCCCAAAACGCAGCAACATAACAGCCCAACAACTACAACAAGTCAACATACAAATCATAACTTTCTTCCAGTTATCCTTCAAAAATTCATACACTTATTAGAGATTTCATAATAGGGAAGTGAAGTACTATTTCTTATGAACAATTCCTACTAAGATGGAGTATAACATTAGCTCAAAATAGTCTCTAACACGCAGCAATAACACTTCCAAAACGAAGCTACAAACCAGCAACAATTTCACCACAACGTCGCCTTCACTTCCATCAACTTTTGCTTGAGTTTTGATGGTGTTTTCTTGAGGGATTTCCTCTTGGTTTCTAAGGATTTTCTACTGGAAAAGAGAGAGGATTTTAGAGGGTAAGCAAGCACCTCCAACCTGAAAATTTTGAAAATGATTTCATAACAAAAAACTTAAAATATAAAGGTGTTTGGGAGGTGGCCATTTTTAGGTCGGTGGCCATGTTGCTGCCCGATAGTGCTACAATAAAATGCGTATAATTTTTTATTCCGAACTCTGATTGACGATCCGTTTGATGTTCTTAAAACTAGACTCGGAGATCTTTAATTTGATTGGTTGTGGGCTTCTAGTTCATTATATATTGGGAGATATGGTCTTTTAAATTTAACCCTTATTTATAAACTTTACATACTCTTTGTTTTTTCATTCGTACACATTTCCTTTGCCATCTATGATCAATATACAACCCGTTCTTCCCTTAACATAGCATATAAACATCAAATAATCACCAAAAATTTTCCAGGGTGTAACAGTCAAAATCACCCAAGTCATGGGGGTGAATGCAGTTGAGTGCGCCGAGTTGGCCTCTTATTAGATAAAAGGGGTCGTGCATATCTAGTTTCGCCAATGGAAGGATAGAAGCGTCGCAGGAGAAGGTCCGATCACTTCGAAAGATTTCCATGTTGCATTTCTAGACCAGTTCTTCCCTCGAGAGATGAGGGAGTTGAAGACAGCTGAGTTCGTGAATTTGAAGCAAGGGAGAATGATTGTACAAGAGTATGCCCTTGATTTCAGTCGCCTTTCGAAATATTCCCCAGAGTTGGTAGCCGATCATAGGATGCGAGTGAGCAGATTCGTCCATGGAGTAGCGTGCTACTTAGACAAGGATTGTAGGACCACTATGCTCCATCAAGATATGGATTTCCCACAGATAGTTTTGTATGCCCAGTAGATGGAGGCGACACATTCTAGAGAGAGGGAGACTAAGAGGGCTAGGATCGAGGACCGAGGACCACATATTCTCTCAGCAGAGTTTCGGTGGTGGCCACCGACAACAGACCCACCAGAGATCATCAACCCTAGCATCTTCAGCACTGAGTATGCCATCTAGGCCCAGACATGATCAGGGGGGCATCAGGCTCGAGGGGCCATAGCAGTAGACCTGCAAATTCCAGCATCCCAGCTTGTTGTAAGTGTGGTCGAGGGCACACAGGCTAGTCTTTGGCAGGTTTAGGTGCTTGTTTCAGGTGTCGGAAGCCCAGACACATGCTTAGAGATTGTCCAGTTGCGAGACAGGATCAGATTGGGGGCCGAGGCCCAGCTTCTAGTTCAGTTGTCCCACCCGCACACACAACACATCAGGGGGAATCTACTAGCACAGCTGGTGATCAACGTTAGAAAAGATTCTATGCTTTAGCATCCCATCAAGAGCAGGAGGTCTCCCCGAATATGGTCACTAGTATGTTTCGAGTTTTCCATATTGATGTATATGCTTTGCTAGATCTAGAGGCTACTTGTCTTTTGTGACACCTTATGTGGCCAATAGCTTTGGAGTCAGTCCCGAAGTCTTTTCAGAACCCTTCTAAGTTTCTACTCCAGTAGGTGACTCGATTATAGCTAGACGGGTGTATAGATGTTGCCCAGTCTCAATCCTTCATAAGATCACCTCTGCAGATTTGATAGAGTTAGCCATGACCAATGTTGATCTTATTCTCGACATGGATTGGCTATTTTCATGCTATGCTTCAGTTAATTGTAGAGCCCGGGCAGTAGAGTTCAGATTTTCAGATGAGCCAGTCATATAATAGAAGGGTAGTTCATCTTTTCCTATAGGTCATTTCATTTCCTACCTTAAGGCCAGGAAGATTATATCAATAGGTTGCATGTACCATCTAGTTAGAGTTAATGATGTTGAGTTCGAAACCCCGACTATCTAGTCAGTTCCAGTAGTACATGAGTATCCAGAGGTCTTTTCTAATGATTTTTCAGGTGTTCCTCCTGAGTATGAGATTGATTTCGATATTAACCTTCTTCCCGACACGCAGCCTATATTTATTCCTCCCAACAAAATGTCTCCAGCCGAGCTAAAAGAGTTGAAAGAGCAGTTGAAGGACCTATTAGACGAGGGCTTTATTAGACCAAGAAAGTCCCCATGGGGTGCACCAGTTCTCTTCATCTAGAAGAAGGATGGTTCTCTTTGCATGTGTATTGATTATCGGCAGTTGAACAAGGTTACGGTTAAAAACAAGTATCCCTTACCCAGGATCAATGATTTGTTTGACCAGCTTCAGGATGCCAGGTGTTTCTCCAAGATTGATCTCAGGTCTGGATATCATCATCTCAGAGTTTGGGAGAGTGATATCCCAAAGACAGCCTTCAAGAAGCGGTATGGCCATTATGAGTTTGTAGTTATGTAATTTGGACTAACGAATGCTCCTGCAGCTTTCATGGACTTGATTAACATGGTGTTCAAGAAATATCTATACATGTTCGTGATCGTGTTCATTGATGACATCCTTATATACTTCCGGAGAAGGGAGGAGCATGTCGCACACTTGAGAGTAGTACTTCAAACTCTCAAGGATCGCTAATTCTATGCAAGTTCAGCAAGTGTGAGTTTTGGTTGGACTCTATGGAATTTTTGGGCCATGTGGTATCGGGTGAGGGAATAAAAGTAGATTCTCAAAAAATTAAGGAAGTGAAAAATTGGCCTAGACCAATGAATCCTTCAAATATTCAGAGTTTCTTGGGTTTAGCTGGCTACTATCGGAGGTTTTTTTAGAGTTTCTCATCTATTGCAGCACCTTTGACAAAGTTGACTCAGAAGAAGGTAAAGTTCCAATGGTCGGAGGCTTGTGAGAAAAGCTTCCAAGAGTTGAAGACTCGACTCACTTCAGCACTAGTGTTAACCCTACCCGAGGGTAGCGATGGTTTTGTGGTGTATTGTGATGCTTTGAGAATTGGACTCGTGTGTGTATTGATACAGCGTGGGAAAGTGATAGCATATGCCTCAAGACAATTGAATATCCATGAGAAGATTACCCCACCCATGATCTTGAATTGGTCGCGGTGGTAATCGCAACGAAGATATGGTGACATTATTTGTATGGAGTCCACGTGGATGTATTTATGGACCACAAGAGCTTGCAATATGTGTTCATGCAGAAAGATCTCAATCTTCGGCAAAGGAGGTGGTTGGAGCTATTCAAGGACTATGATATGAGTATCCTTTACCATCGGGGTAAGGATAATGTGGTAGCGGACGCACTTAGTAGGCTATTTATGGAGAGTGTGTCCCATCTAGAGGAAGGAAAAAAGGAGTTGGTGAATGATTTCCATCGACTTGCAAGGTCGGGAAATAGGTTAGTCGAATCGACCGATGGCGGTGTTGTTGTGAAAAATGGATCAGAATCGTCCTTGGTGACTAATGTTAAAGCTAGACAAGATAAGGTTCCGATGTTGGTAAAGCTGTAAGAAGTCGTTCGAAGTCAGAAAGTGGAAGCCATATCCTATGGGGGAGATGGTGCGTTGCAGTACCAGGGTCGCCTATGTGTTTCGGATGTCGATGATTTGAGGAGTCATATGTTGCATGAGGCTCATGGATCCCGATAATATATTCATCCAGGTGCCACAAAGATGTATCATGACTTGCGGGAAATATACTGGTGGAATGCATGAAGAGGGATATTGAAGAATTCGTAGCTAAGTGCCTGAACTGTCAACAAGTAAAGGTTGAGCATCAAAGGTCGGGAGGAGTACTTCAGGACATCAGCATTCCTACTTGGAAGTGGGAAGAAATTAATATGGATTTCATCATAGGCTTTCCTCGTACTCGTTGACACTATGACTCTATATGGGTAGTGGTAGACAGGATGACTAAAGTTGCTCATTTTCTACCGATCAAAACCACGAACGCAGTAGAGGATTATGCCAAGCTATACATCTGAGAGTAGGTTCGATTGCAGGTAGTGCCTTTGTCTATCATTTCAGATTGAGGTACTCAATTTACCTCTCAGTTTTGGCAGTCTATTCAGAAAGGGCTTGGTACTCAGGTTAAACTCATCACCGCATTTCACCCGCAAACGAATGGTCAAGTGGAGCAGAAAATTCAGTCCCTCGAGGATATATTGAAGGCATGCGTGATTGACTTCAGAGGTGGTTGCGATGATCATTTTCCCCTGATCGAGTTTTCTTACAATAACAGCTATCACTCTAGTATCCAAATGGCACTGTTTGAGGCTCTCTATGGGCGGAGATATAGATCACCCATCGGATGGTTTGAGGTTGATGAGGTAGCAATGATAGGGCTAGATTCGGTTCGTGAGGCTATGGTGAAGGTTCAGTTGATAAGGGATAGGCTGAAAACAACTTAGAGTCATCAAAAGTCATACGCTGATATGAGGAGGAGAGAGTTGGAATTTGAGGTGGAAGATTGGGTATTTCTGAAGGTATCTCCCATGAAGGGAGCAATGCGGTTTGGAAATAAAGGAAAACTCAGTCCCCGTTATGTTGGCCCCTACAGGATTGGTAAGGTGGCATACGAGTTGGAGTTTCCCTCGGAGTTATCTTCTGTGCATCCTCTGTTTCACGTATCACTTTCGAAGAAATGTTTGGGTGATCTAGCTTTAGTTATCCCGGTGGACAGTATTGGTTTAAAAGACGGTCTTAGCTATGAGGAGGTTCCGATAGAAATACTAGATCGACAGGTTTGAAGGATAGGGAACAAAGAAGTAGCTTCAGTTAAAGTGTTATGGAGGAATCAACATGTTGAAGAAGCTATGTGGGAAGCTGAAGTGGATATGATGGCTAGATACCCACATTTATTCTCTACTGCCTTAATGTCGACTTGAGGTATCAGTTCTGACCTAAAACTCTATTTAGTTTCATGTTCAGTTCATGCACGCAATTTTGTTTAATGTATGTGGATGTGTATTTGATTTTCAAATTCAGTTCAGCTATATATTTTGAATCGGAGATAGTCATTCCGTAAGTTTTCGATTTAAATGATTAGTATTTGGTAATAATTATTGCATATCTCTACTTTTTTGTGTGTTTTCCAACATTCGAGGATAAATGTTCCTAAGAGGGAGATATTTTTATACCCTGGGAGCTCAAATAAAGGACCCGGGAGTTGAAACGAGGAAAAAGTGGAAATTGTTATTGTGATCTCAGGACGAGTCGTCTCACATTTTTGTTGTGGTTGTTATTTGCCGGGGAATATAGCTAAGATTAGATTAATACCTGTATTTAACTTGTGGTTGTTATTTCCTCTTTTACGTTTTTGTTTGTTTTGTTTTGTCTCATTCAGGGCACCTCTTGACAAATCCAAGCATTTAAGACAGTGGTGGTTGAGTTCGAGTTCCTTGACTAAGTCTATGTAGTCAAGATACTTACGTCGTGCCGCGATGTTAAATTACACGCTGCATGGGAGGCAACCCTTGGATGGTGGAGTCTGAGTAGCCAAAAACGTTTTTTTTTGTGATGACAGTCCACGAGTCGTGAAGTGACTCGTTACAAGCCCATAAGAATAAATGATATAGTGTACTTGACGAGCAGAGTAACGAGTCCTCATCTTTCGAGGACTAAACTATCCATCTTTTCTTTTTGTATTTTAGTTTTCAGCTTACTGAGTTAGTTGGGGTCTTGTCCCATCAACTCGTCGTGTTTAGAGGCTATTCATACATATGTATGTTTTCATATTTGGATTTTATATTCTGATGTTATATTCAAGTTAGACTCCCGCTATGATTGTATTGATGGTTATTCAGTTCTTGATTGAGTTAGATGTGTGCTTATTCCATGGGTCGACTTGGGGTCTCTCGGGGCTCCCTATCCCGTGTTACGATCCGAGCCTCCTTTTGGGTCGTGTCAGACCCCAACCTATAGTTGGGTTCTTTATTGACAACGTCTGCTTCATACTTCCTAAGGAGGTGCAGTTTGAGCGTTATCAAAAAGTGGCGTTGTTGCCGGGGAATATAGCTAAGATTAGATTAATGCCTGTATTTAACTTGTGAGTGTTATTTCCTCTTTTACGTTTTTGTTTGTTTTGTTTTGTCTCATCCAGGGCACCTCTTGACAAATCTAAGCATTTAAGACAGTGGTGGGTGAGTCCGAGTTCCTTGACTAAGTCTAAGTAATCAAGATACTTACGTTGTGCCGCGACGTTAAATTAGACGCTGCATGGGAGGCAACCCATGGATGGTGGAGTCTGAGTATCCACAGGTATGTTCCCCTCCCTCTATTTTTACATTCTATGCTTTAGGGATGAAGCATGCTTTTTAAAAGGGGAGGGGGTGTACTTGTAATTTTTGGGGATTTTGATTCATCCGAGGCTTGTTCTTGCCATGTTCCTTTTCCCTCGTGCATGTTATCTAGTAGAACCGGCATGTTTAGGATTTTATTATTTTGATATTTGTTTAATTAGAAAATAACTTAGGAGTACTCAGCCAATAAAAATGCACTAGTTTTTATTTTTGAAAAAATTGACCATGTTTAAATTTTTTTGATGAATTAGCTATGTATTTGTGACTGCATGCATGATTTCTGTGGATCTTTTGATGTCATTTAGTTTATTAGCATGAGGAGTCCTACTAAGACATGTGTAAAACAGACATGTAAAGTAAATATAAGTCATGTGCCATGAGTGAGTGAGGTGTAATACTTAGTTCAGTACTATGTTGAAGATCTAGAACTTGCCTGGTTGGTTTTTGCATAGGCTAAGGATGGTAGGATAGGATATGATCATAGGCCTTTATTTTTTAAGCTTACTTTTAGCCTAAATAACCCTACCAAAATCATATAATTCCCTTAATCCCAATTTTGAGCCTATAATAGACCATTTTTCTTTGATGAATCGATTAGCCGTACCCATTTTTTATAATGAACATGTTTTGGCCCTGGTCCTTTCATGAATATTATGAACCTCAACATAGGCAAATGCCCAAGTTGAGGGTGGCTATAGTGGGGGTGTATAAATGGTTGGAACGATAAAAAGGGAAAGAGAAGAGAAAAGGTTAAAAATGACGTGTCGTGTGAAAGAAAAGAGATGAAAAAAATTGAAAATATTGAAAAAGAAGATTCAAAAGGAAAAAATGCTGGAAAAAGTTGAAAATACACCACACTCATACAAATGCACATAAAAGAGGTGAAAAGGGAAGAGAAGGAATGAAAAGCAAAAAGAGTGAAATAGATGAATGGTGAAGCCAATGTATGTAGTACCAAGGAAGGGATACTCACTCATAAAATCTTTCATGTTTATTATGTCCAGCCCTAAAGCCTACATTACAAGCCACAAAAAGTCCTATAGTGATCCTAATATGACCATCTAATGAACTGAAACAGAGTAAATAAGGGCAAGCCTATGGTATGTGATACATAGTACTTGAAACTTCTTGGTGAGAGTGAGTGCCTTGCTTGTTTAGTCCCATGCATATTTGATACTATATCTGTGAGTAGGGACTTTATTTGTTGTGAGGGTACATGGATTATGTTTACTTTTACCATTGGTTTGTGTGAAAAGCATCGGTGATGACTTGATTGCCCGTTGATAGCTAGATGACATGTCTTGATCCCTGTTTAGCATGTTTTGTGGTTGCTTGTAGTACATTAGTTGATGTTGGTTCATGGAAAAGGGTTAGGAATTGTTGAAAGTAAAGTGCAAGTTTTGTTTAGTATTGGTTGTAGTATCCTAGGTTTATTTTCTAGTTGAGCGTCGTATTTAGATTTTATTTTTCTTTGCCTGAGGACATGCAAAAGTCTTAAGTTGAGGGTATTGATGTGTTGTGAGTTTACAACAGTTTCAACACTCAAAACTAAGAAAACAACATGGACTTAGGTATATTTATTTGGATATAAGACACTTCTTCTTTGGTTACAGGATATAAAGTTGTTGGAGCAAAAATGTGCAAAAGATAGCCTAAAAGTGCATAAATAGGCTTAAGTCATAGTTCTCAGTACGAGCCGTAGGATGGTGCTACGAGCCGTACTACAGGTCATGAGAAGTTTCAGAAGGCTAAGGATGAAAAGTGCATCATACGACTCTCAGTACGAGTTGTACAATTCTTGTACGGGCCTTAGTGTAGATGTCGTGGAAAGATTCAGAATATTTGCACAAGGGGATAACTCCTGATACAGATAGACAGTACGAGTTGTGTCATCAAGGTACGAGTCATACCATAGCACTCGTGAAGAACTTCAGAAAAATTGAAAAGTCTTAGAGTCAATCCATTGAAGCATAGTACGACACATAGAATGCATGTACTAGTCGTACCAAGGTCCACCACTTAGCCAAATTTCATCCAGCCAAAGACATACGGGAAGTAGGTACGACCCGTACATACTTGCTACGGGTCGTAGGAATGATCATGACACAGGCGGCTTCAATTATGGAAATTCACCCTGTTAGCCTAGGAAAAGGATTTTTATTGCTGTATAATTACGTTTTATGCTTTATTTTCATGAGAATGAATTAGAACTGATTATACACGAGTTAGTTTACATTAGAGGATGTGAGAATTGAGTTGATTGACTTGTGATCAACCTTTTCTTGACTTTCTCTTGATCTTGATATTTTGTTCTTGAGGATTTTGCTGATTTAAACAAAGAAGTTTTTCTCTCATCCATATATGTAAGTATTGATTTATGTATTTAATTATGAATGCAAATCACAAGCTTGCAACTATGTGAGGCTAAAACCTCCATAGCTAGGGTTGTGGGAACCATGGTGGATTAACAAGCTAGGGTTACATAAAACTTATTTGAAACCAATGCAAAGCACTTGTATTGTATTCTCTTCATGCTTAGACATTTCTTAACTGTGTACAACATTAGGGCTTGCCCAAATTCTTTACTTGTTTGAGCCTAGAGAGGTAGAGATTAGGAAAAGAGAATTACAACAAAGTCTTGATCTTGATGATCATTGTATTAACTTGAGCTATGGATGCAGGATAGTTAAATTTGGAACATATGGATTACAGTTAGTTTGCAATCGCTTATGAGACCGGACCCGGTAATTGAGTATAGTAATCCAATAGGGACGAACCAGTTGTTTGAATGAACCCTAGTTATTAGTTCTACAAGTAAGCATTGGAGATTATCACGTATGTATATTCGAAGCAGTAATGAACCCATGGGGAACAAAAATCCTAGTTATCCTTCATTCTTGATTTCAGCCAAACTTCTAACAGTTGTTTTAATTATTGCTTTCTTTAGAACCCCCAATTTGGAGTAACTAACCAATAAGATCACTTACCAGCTTTAGTCTATCTCTTCCATATTCCTTATGGGATCGACCCCAACCTCTAGTTGGGTTCTTGATAGACAACGTCTGCTTCATACTTCGTAAGGAGGTTTGGTTTGAGCATTATCAGACGATGTGCTAAAAATGATCTAGACTTCTCGCGATTGGACATATACGCCTAGCAGATAGAGGCAGGTCAGCTAAAGGAGAAGGAGAGAGAGCCCAAGAAGTCCAAGACAGGGAGTTACAAATAATTTTAGCAGATTTTATTCCCTCTCATCTAATTAGGAGCAGGAGGTGTCTCTCCAGATGTGGTCATTAGTATGTTATGAGTGTTTCATCTTAATGTGTATGCATTGTTAGATCTAGGGTCTACCTTATATTTTGTGACTCCCTATGTTTCTATTAGTTTCATAGTCAGTCCCGAAACCCTATTAGAACCCTTCTCAGTCTCTACTCCAGTTGGTGGCTTAGTTATAGCTCGACGGGTATACAGGAATTGCCCTGTCACAATTCTTCAGAAAGTCACCTCAGCCTATCTAGTAGAGTTAGACATGACCGATTTTTATGTTATCTTAGGTATAGATTGGTTTCGTGCATTTTATGCCTTAGTAAATTGTAGAACTCGTACAATAGAGTTTCGATTCCCAGGTGAGTCAGTCCTAGAATGGAAGGGTAGTTCAGTTGTTCCTGTAGGTTGCTTAGTTTCCTGTCTCAAGGCTAGGAAGAAGATTTCTAAAGGCTGTGTGTACCATCTAGTCCGAGTTAAGGCTGCTACATCCGAGACCCTGACTCTTCAGTAAGTTCCTATAGTATGTGACTATCCGGAGGTATTTCTCGATGATTTACCAGGAGTCCCTCCTCCACAGGAGATTGACTTTGGTATTGACCTTCTCCCCGATATGCAGCCTGTATCCATACCTCCTTATAGAATGGCTCCGGCAGAGCTAAAGGTGTTGAAAGAACAGTTGAAGGATGTCCTACATAAGGGTTTCATCAAGCCTAGTAAATCCCCGTGGGGTGAACCAGTTCTCTTTTTTCAAAAGAAGGATGGTTCTCTTAAAATGTGCATTGATTATCGGCAGTTGAACAAGGTCACAATCAAGAACAAGTATCCCCTCCCCAGAATTGATGACTTGTTTGACCAACTTCAAGGTCCTAAGTGCTTCTCAAGGATAGACCTCAGATCTAGATATCATCATCTCAGAGTTAGAGAGAGTGACATCTAAAAGATAGCTTTCAGAACTTGATATAGTCTCTATGAATTCATAGTTATGTATTTTGGACTAATGAATGCTCCTGCAACTTTTATGGAACTAATGAATGCTCCTACAGCTTTTATGAATTTGATGAACAAGATGTTCAAACCTTATTTGGATATTCTCATATACTCATGGAGCGAGGATGAGCATGCCGCTCGTTTGAGGATTGTGCTACAGACTCTCAAGGATCACCGACTATTTTCTAAACTCAGCAAGTTTGAGTTTTTGTTGGACTCAATAGCATTTTTGGGTCATGTAGTGTCAAGCGAGAGTGTGCAGGTGGATTCTCAAAAGATAAAGGCAGTAAAGAATTGGCCTAGACTAGTTAGTCCTTCGGATATCAGGAGCTTCTTGGGTTTATCTGGCTACTATAGGAGGTTTTTTTAAGGATATTCATCTATTGCACCACCGTTGACTAAGTTGACCTAGAAGAAGGTCAAATTTAAGTGGTCAGACGCCTATGAGAAGAGATTTTAGGAATTAAAGACTCAACTCACTTTAGCCCCAGTACTGAATCTACTCGAGGGAACGAATGGATTCATTGTGTATTGTTATGCTTCAAGGGTTGGTCTTTATTGTGTGTTAATGCAGCATGGTAATTCATTGTGTATGCCTCTAGATAGCTTAAGACTAACAAGAATAACTATTAATGTATTGGTAATTTACCATCTCACTAGGCTCCTAAAACTGCGTTTTTACTTAGTTTTCAGGTCATTTAGGTGGATTTTATGCCCTTTTTCCTTTATCTTTGCAGGTACTTAACTTGAATAGGAAAAGCATGAAATTGAACAAAAAACATGGAAAAAAGGAGATGAGGACTGGCGCTCCACCGGAGGTGTTACACCCCGTAAGATTCCCGACACATAGATGGCCTATTCGCATGTTGGTTAAGAGTTTTAGAATGCCATACATGCTAGAAAAAGGCCCGGGGAAAGATCGGAAAAGCTCCAAGTCGGCGCGTCGCAAGGCAAAATGTGATTTATAAATCGCATTCCCTGAATGCGATTTATAGTGACAATTATATATATGCCCCCACTTCGGTTTATT
>JACEIK010005457.1:98304-109820 GCA_018107945.1 Datura stramonium | reverse complement strand
TCTTCTCATTTATATAAAAAGGCATGAAAATGTACATAATTAAATACATAAACAAGGCAAAACTAAGTTATAAAGTATCACTTGGGCATGTAATTATGCCTAAGATAAAAAAGATGCAGCCTCAACCCATTTGGAAACATAGTCCACCGCTACCAAAATATATTCATTGCCGAATGGCGGTGGAAATGGCCTCATGAAATCTATCCCCCATACGTCAAATACCTCAACTTCCAAGATGTTGTGCAATGGCATCTCATGCTTTCTGCTGATTGTGCCCATTCTCTGGCATTTATCACAAGCCTTGACATATGCTGCTTCATCCTTGAATAAAGTTTTCCAAAAGAAACCTAACTGGAGCACCTTATGAGAAGTGCGATCTCCTCCATGATGACCTCCATATGGCGAGGAATGACAGCTTCTCAACACCTATTTCACTTGGTTCTCGGGAATGCACAGTCTCATCACTTGATCTAGACCCCACTTGAATAGATATGGTTCATCCCACATGTAGAACCGGGACTCATACTTTAGCCTCTTCCATTGTTGAGCAGTTGCCTCGGATGGGTACACTCCACTTACTATCAGGTTCACTATGTCCTCATACCAAGGGAGTTCTTCCACGCTTAGTGCAAAAAGTTTCTCATCAGGGAACTCTTCTCGGATTCGCCCAACATCACTCACATGTGACCTGTCCTCTAGCCGAGACAAATGGTCTGCTACCTGATTTTCACTACCCTTCCTGTCTCGAATTTTCAAATCGAACTCCTGCAACAATAATATCCACCGAATCAACCTGGGTTTAGCATCCTTCTTATTGAATAAGTATCAGATGGCCGCATTATCCGTGTGCATCACCACTTTTGTCCCAACCAGATAGGATCTGAATTTGTTGAATGCATACACAAGTGCCATTATCTCCTTCTCTGTAACAGTATAATTAGTGTGAGCAACATCCAACGTTTTTCTTGCATAATATATAGAGTGAAAAATCTTTTCTCTCCTATGCCCCAGTAATACACCCATGGCCACATCACTGGCGTCACATATCAGCTCAAACGGGAGCTCCAAATTCGGAGCAATGAGAATGGGATCTTCCACCAGCTTCTTCTTCATCTCCTCAAAAGCACTGACACATTCTGCCCTGAACTCAAACTTTACATCTTTTTCTAGTAGTCTGCACATCGGTCTGGAGAACATTGAAAAATCCCAGATAAACCGCCTATAGAACCTAGCATGTCCCAACAAACTAGAGACGCCCTTGACAGAAAAATTCTCAATCACCTCTATCTTAGCATGGTTAACCTCCAAGCCGCTTTGTGACACTTTGTGGCCAAGAACAATGCCTTCCTTGACTAAAAACTGGCACTTTTCCCAATTCAGTACTAGGTTTGTATCTTCATACCTAGCTAACACCCTATCTGGATTCTGCAAACATACAACAAATGAGTTACCAAAAATAGAGAAATCATCCATAAATACCTCTACATAGTCTTCCACCATGTCAGGAAATATAGCCATCATGCATCGTTGGAAGGTGGATGCTGCATTGCATAGCCCAAATGGCATATGTTTGAAGGCGTATGTCCCATATGGATAGGTAAATATGGTCTTCTCCTGATCTTCTAGGGCTATAGATATTTGATTATAGTCAGAATAGCCGTCCAGAAAGCAATAATACTCCTGGCCTACAAGTCTATCCAACATCTGATCGATAAATGAAATGGGATAGTGATCTTTCCTGGAGGCCTCATTTAATTTTCTGTAATCCATGCAAATCCTCCAACCTGTGACCATGCGAGTAGGAATCAACTCATTCTTCTTATTAGTAATAATCGGCATGCCCCCTTTCTTTGGGACACACTAAACTAGGCTAACCCACTCATTGTCAGAGATCAGATATACCACTCCTGCATCTAGCCACTTAATTACCTCCTTCCTCACTACATCTTTCATCATTGGGTTCAACCTCCTTTGATGTTGCACAATCAGCTTAGATCCTTCCTCCATCAATATCTTGTGCGTGTAGAAGGTCGGACAAATTTCACGGATGTCTGACATTTGCCATCCTATGGCTCCCTTTCTCTTTTTCAGGACCACCAATGCTTCTTGAACCTGTGAATCTGTTAGTCCTGAAGAAATAATGACAGGAAATGTATCAGCTTCTCCCAAAAATGCATATTGGAGGTGTGGAGGCAATGCTTTCAGCTCCAGTTTGGGGGCCTCCTCTATTGATGGCTTGGGTGGAGGCTCTAAGGATCTCTGTAGGGATTTGAACTCCTGCTCTTGATAGAACATTTTGGCCTCATCCAAAGCTTGCACCATTTCATAAGTTGCAACATCCTCGAACTGATCATGTCCCATCAACGCTCTTTCCAAGTGATCATTTGGGCTAATAAGCCGAACTGCGGACTCTTGGTCAATAACAGTAATGGCTGACAACTCTTCATAAATAGCAAGTTACTTCATGGCTTTGTAGACATCAAATACTTCCACCTTGTCATGGGTTCTCATAGTTAGCTGCCCTACAACTATATCTATTAAAGCTTGTCCGGTTGCCAAAAAGGGACGTCCCAAAATAAATGGGACTTCCGAGTCTTGTTCAAAGTCAAGGATTATGAAATCCACCAGAAAAATAAGGGAGCCCACTTGCACTAGCACATTTTCCACAATTCCATCTGTCCTCGCCAACGAACGATCAACTAGCTGCAAAATCTCAATGGTGGGTCTTGGACTACCCAGACCTATCTTCTTGAATACAGAGGTGGGTATCAAATTAATGCTCTCCCCAAGATCACATAAACCATGGGCTCCAATGGAATTCCTAATGGTGATCTGGATAGTAAAACTTCCCCGATCTTTGAGATTTCTAGGTAATTTATTCTGTATCCGAGATGTGCACTCCTCAGTAAGTGCAACTATGGAATACTCCATCAGTCTTCTTTTGTTTGCCACAATATCTTTTATGTGCTTGGCATACTTAGGAATACCCTGCAAAACATCTACCAGTGGAAGATTAATGTGTACCTGCTTTAATACTTCCATAAATTTTTAGAAGCATGCTTCTTCCTTATGCTTCCTCAATCTTTGAGGGAAAGGTGGTGGTGGTGGTGACTTCAAAGCTCCTATTGAATTTCCACTCCCCATTTCTATATTATTGTCCTCGGCCTCCTCCTCTATAATTTCAGCTTTTTGTGCTGGCTATTCTGGCACCAACTCCTTCAGTTGTTTTTCACTCCTGGTGGTGACAACATTTACCTGATTAGGGTTAGTGTCTGTATCACTCGGCAATCCACCCCAGGGTCGAGTATTCTATGCACCAGCTAGCTATCCAAGCTGAATCTCCAAAGCCTTTGTAGCCAACTGTTGATTTTTCATGTCAGCTGTCAATTTTACTTAGTCAGCCGCCATCTGAGCTTGGTTGGCTATAATGGTCTTCAACATATCCTTAATGTTGCTGGACTAAGTAGGCACATTATTCCCTCTGAATTGGGGCTAGAAATATTTATGTGCCCCTCGACTTCTGTGCAGACCTTGATTCGAACTTTGGCCTTGGTGACTATTACTGCCCCATGAAAAATTTGGATGGTTCCTCCAGTTGTGGTTGTAATTGTTGCCATAATGCTGATTATTGCTCCTCTGAGCATTCCCCACAAAATAAACTAAGTCTGGGTTGGCACCACATGCCTCAGCTGAATGCTCACTGCTACCCCAAACTTCACACCACACTTGTTGGACTGCATTGACTGGAGCTTGCGGCTGCCCCAAGCTCATGTTACTGAAGTGAGTGTTCATTTGATTCTGTAATGCAGCTATCTATGCAGCAATAGCAATGAGTCCATCTACCTCTAAGACACTTGCTTCTTTCTTCACCACCCCTCTAGGTGTGTCAGCATTCCATTCTGGGTTGCCTTGTGAAATACGGTTAAACAGTGTATACAGTTCCTCATAAGTCTTTTCCAAAGCTTTCCCACCAGCTTTAAAGTCTGACAGGATTTTGGTGTGAGCTTCCAAGCCTTCCATAAAAGTGTGCACCAACACATCATTTGACTGGTGATGGTGAGGACAATCTCTCAACATATACTTGAACCTCTCCCAAGCTTGGTACAGGTTCTCACCATCTCTTTGCTTGAAACTTAGATTGACTTCTAAGCCTTGATATCTTCCAGGAGGGAAAGAACCTGATCAAATATTTCCTTGCCAAATCATCCCATGTGGTTATAGAGTTAGGTGGTTCATCTTTCAGCCACCTCTTCGCTTCCTCCAGCAAGGAAAATGGGAACAATGTAAGCCTTACATAATCTGAAGATACCCCTGTGGGTATGTATGTATCACTGATCTCCAAAACGTTTTGTAGGTGCTATTGCAGATCTTCATGGGGGAGACCTGTAAATTGTCCGCTGGTATACAAGAGCTGCACCATATTCTGTTTCAGCTCAAATCTACCTCCTGGCTCCGGCCTACGGATGTTAGAGGTAACTTGTTCGCGTGTGGATTGCCACCTCACGTACTGGTCTTGCTTCCATTACTTCGGACAACAACTCTGCCTGCCCAACTGGTGGATGTTGTTGTTGTTCTAGAATTTCTCTCTACAACTCTCTTTTGAGAGCTTCTCTCCTTTACAAATGAAACTGTTTTTCAGGCTCTAAAAATGGGTCAACCAATTTTTTATTCCTTGCCAGCTTTCAAAAATTTCCCTATACCTGCAAGTGTAGCATCTAAGATCAAGTTGTCGGCACTTGCACAAAAACTTGCAAAACTAAAACTCAAAAATTTTACTAATTTCTCCAGATCCCCGACAATGGCGCCAAAAACTTGTTGCCGCCCAAACGCACACAAGTGCACATGGTCATACAAGTAATATAGTGGCTCTTTTATGCCAGATATCAAACCCACAGGGACTATGACTTAGTGATTTCTTTCTATTTTAGTATTCACAATTATTCTATACAAGTGTGTAAGTAACACGATAAATTTAGAGTTTTATAAATAATAATATAAAAGTAATAATAAATGAAGCTAAGAACGTTGATCAAAACAATAGAAAGAATGTTCTGAGGTTAAGGCCCTCATATTTTGGAGAATCTTGTCTGAATTTCGGAGGATACCACTTGTGGNACGTTGATCAAAACAATAGAAAGAATGTTCTGAGGTTAAGGCCTAGGATGCAATCATGTATAACATATATTTTTCTTCAGCCACGTTCTCTATCGTGTTGATGGTTGGGAAAACTTAAAGTCTAGCTATGGTCTTTCGAACATCTAGCCAATTGCCTAATTATGAACCTTGCAACTACACATATTAACTTGTGATTCAATAACTCATCTTAGATCTAGTAGAATTTGTTCCCTTTGTTAACCGAATATGGCACTGCAGGTATATTTCTATCCTACACGCGAATCTTACCTTCAATTTACAGAAAAGATAAGAACATATTTCCCAATTCCTCGTTCTACCCTAATAATTCTCCTTTCAGAGTCAAATTAAGGTTATTACTTTATCTTGATGCCGGCCAAACACTAAAATACCAAAAGCAAGAATAGAAGAACAACTATTCATGATAGAAGAACATTCAGATGAAATTAAAATAACTCATATAATCATACTAATAGACTTAACCTCAGAATGAGGTGAATTAGCCATTCATTCATTGATTAAACATCTCCAAATAAGTTTCTAACATAGGAATAATTGCAATTTGGATGAAAAGAGAAGAGAAAGAACCCTAGAATTTTCTTCAGCTCAACTTTCGTTTCCCACGTTCTTGCCAATGGTTCCGATAATGAAAAATAAAAATCTAAGTGTTCTATTTATACAGGTGAAAAATTACAAAATGCCAAACCAGCTCCGTGGCACAGAGCTCATCGCGGAGAAATCACTCGATGACATGGGGCTATCGCGGAGGTGCACTGGAAGTGTTGAAAACCTGGAAACCCATGCTCCGTGTCATAGAGCTAAACGCGCCATTCTTCCTCCATGACACGAACCAAACGCGAACCCTTCACTGTTTCATACCTTCAAAGGTTAATAAATTTCTTCTTCTACCCAGGCACTGTGGCACGTTGTTAAATGCGAAAAATCCCTAATGTGACACGGGGGTGAGTTCCCAAATCAGTTTTTAAGCTCTCTGAAATTCCCATACTTCAAATCCGAGTGTTATCCGCAACATCAAGATGAAATTATTGTCTTTTCTACCTGCAAATAGTCACAACGCATTTATTAGTCCTCAATCATAATTAACCCAAAATATGCATGAATACATCAGTATTATCCTCAACTAGGCTCCCATATGGTTGACAATACGGCATTTGGTCGTATAAATACGCCCAAGATCAATTGTTAAAAATCCTAGTTATTGTTGCATATAATCTTTGATGTTAGCATGTATCTCCCTTATTTCCACTCCCCATTTTCCCCCAAATTTCCATGAGTATGGGTATGTGTGATAAATGTTATTGATGTTATGATGTAAAATTGTTTGGGGTGAGGGTCTTATGCTTAGATATTGTGGGGGAGGTTATTGCTCTTGTAAAGTAGGTCTTCCCATGATGTGTTCAATACATGAGTTTAGGGTGAAGTCTGAGTAACCCCAGGGGCTAAAAAGGGATCGATTTTCCCGATGATATATCGGGCGACGTTTTTCTTAAGGGAAAATCATTATTTTGTATCTTTTACTAAGATTTCTTGTGTAGTCAATGCTTAAATATGGTGTGAGTAAGTGAATACGAGAGTGAGATATTGGATTGTTATTTTGAGGCACAATGGGGACGACGGCCATTGGCTAATCGCCGGTCAGGTCTGGCAAAACGCTGAATGGAACACTGGTTCGGGAAAACTGGCTTTAGGCCATTACCTTAAATCTGCATTCCATCGACACTTATAGGATCATGACCGGTGACTCGCCGATGACTCCCCGATTAAAAGTATAAAACCCTGTGTTCTACCCAGCGCGGGAGGTGCATAGGCGTTCGCAGGTCACCTCCTGCGTCTCGCCGAAGTCTTACCGATGCTGCCAGCTCTATCCATGATGTTCCGTACTCTTGTTTCTCATCCAATCTTTAGAGTCATTATTTGTTTATTTTATCATTAAAAAATACAAAATTAAACATTTTTCCATGGAACTAACATCAATTTTGCAGAATCATGTCTTCACCTAGGAACCCAAGCAAAGGAAAGGTCATTGCCACATCTAAAGCAAAGGGCAAAGGGAAAGTAAAGATACCCTAACCCCTGCCAATACTAGAGAGGCTATTATCTTTTGTGTTCCCAACATGAAGGGGGACTATGTTATTTGTGAGGCCGCTCGATCACCATAGAGAAGCGTTTTGACTTTGCGGGGCTGAAGGAAAACTTCCCCAACATCACTACCCAATTCACCAATTGCCAGTGGCATATCTTTGCCAACTCTCTCCCGGATTTCTACAGGAGCTTGGTACTTGAGTTCTACGCTTCTTTCCAGGCCAGGCAGGAGAACATGAAACACAAAGGCAAAGTTGAGGACTTTCCTTACCTACCTTCAGTGTTTGTGGAGGTATTGAGATCGACATCACATCGGCACCCATAAATTCTCTATTTTGGGAGGACAAAATTGACGAGGGAACTGAATACTCAGTTTTCCTCGTCAACAAAGAGGACCAATTTAGTGGCATCGCTCCCGCCATTTCCACAAGAACACCCCTATGGGCATCTATGGTTGGTGAGATATCTCTCCATGAACCACACTTTGAGGCCAAGTTGTGGCTCGACTTCATTTGTGGACGAATCATGCCCTCCAAGAATAAATAAAAGGTGAATTTGGAAGTGGCCATCCTTATATATTGTATTATGATAGAGGTCCCCATCAGCTTTGGGGAGATAGTGGCCAATCAGATGCGGAAAAGGCAAGGCAAACCGAAACTCCAATGCCATATATTGTGCTTATATCGCAATGTTACCTAAGAGCAAGAGTACCCCTTTTCTCGGATGAGACCCCTAGGTATGCCTCCGGTGTGATCTCCCTTGCTAAGAAAAGCGACGCTGATTCTCCCAAGAATAAGAGGCAGTGAATGCAAGCCTTTGAGGTTATAGATGAGTCCATCAATCCTGGGTCACTGCTGGCCCCCATTGCCCCCAATCTCAACATGCCACATCCTGAGACATCGGGTCAGGCTTTCGAAGGAGCATCAGTTTGAGGTTCCTCACCTCCTCTCACCTCCTCAGATCCAAGTGGTCTTTAGAAGCTTGCGAGATGACCCACTCATATGAAGGTCAATTCCAGTAACTAGATAAGAATCTCCTTGATCTTATTATTAAAATAGTTAAGAATGAGCTAAAGTCGGTCAAAGATAGCTTGAGAAAGTTATGTACTTGTGTAGATGTGGTGGAGTGAGTTGTCACCTCTCTCCAAGCTGAGGTTCGAGAATGAAAGAGTCAGACGCCTATGATAGTATCCGACATGAGTTCTCTTGACGCAACTATGGCTGCCCCTTCCACAGCTCGAGGCCCTATCAATGATTTATTCAAGGGCTTAGGTAATGATGAGGATGACGTGGATGATGTTGGCCATGTTGGGGATGAAGAGTCCGGTGATGGTAATGATGATAATGCTGATAAGGAGCGACCACACCAGGAAGTCCTTTCCCTTTTTTAATTTTCATGCATACATTGGGAACAATGTAAATTTTTTAGTTGGGGGTGAGTTGAGTGTTGTGGTCTTTGATGAATTTGTGCCTTTTAGGAGCTTTTGTTTTTGACTTGTGATGAAGTTGTGAGCCTTTATCTGGCTCATTTTAGCTCTATTTGATGATTGCCCTTGTTGGGCTATTTTTTTGTTATTATGAATGGTTGTGGAGCCTTTGTTGGGCTCAGAATGATTGAAGTGAAAATGATTGTCTTTGTTGTTAGTGCTTATTAATGGGTCTTTGTTCTTATTGCCTCAAGTTGTGACCCAAGTTTGATTTTCACCTTTGTAAATAGTAGATAGTAATTATAATCCAAGGGTTTTCTTCGAACCACGGTTCTTTCCTGAGGAGCATTTTCTTTTTCTTTTCTTTTTGTTGTTGAAAAGGGTTGATATTTCCCGATGATAGATTATGAGGCGACTCTCTTAAGGGAAAATTCCATGTCTTTCTTTGAATCTTTTGTGGAAACATTTTTTAGAGGTAGCACAAAAAATTCTTGTGTGGCATGAAAAATGAAGTTGAAGAAAAAAATGGGCATTTGAAATGGGAAATGTAGCACTCTCTTGTCATACATTGCATATTCCATGTTTGGCTTGTGGATTTGCATAATCTCGTGTCTTGAATCAAAATCTTGTGATTATAATGACTTGTATGAACTCTTTGGGTGTGATGCCTTGTACGGTAAGGTTATTTGAATGAATCTCATGCATCTCCTCTTGTCTAGAACTTGTCCTAAGTGTAACTCAAGGTGAAATCCTAGATGTAGCTTCACTTAGAGCATGATTTTAGGATTTTGTTTGATTAGTCACTTCACCCAAAATGTCCTTTGAAAATGTCTTTCCTTGCTAGAAAATGTTAAGCCTTTGGACTATTTATTCTTGGAAACTATATTAAAAGCCAGTGTCCTATTTGTAATCCTCTTCTTTGGCACCCATTATCCCTAATTTCTAGTGATGAATGAATCAAAATAATGGGGGCTTGAAGCCCAAGACATAGGGAGAGGTAAGGAAAGCAATGAAAAAAGGCAAAAAGCCTAAGTTTGGGAGTTTACAAGAAAGGGGAAATGTGATGAGCCTAAACGTCCTGAGGTAGCACCAAATTGTGATCAAAATGAATGAAATGATGGGTTGAGAGGCTTGAATAATCAAAAGATAAAAAAAAATAGTGAAATGGTGCTACCTCTTGCTTGGACAAGGCTTAATGTGAGCCAAAAGAGCTACAAGGAGCACTTTTGAAAAATTAAAAAAATTGAATTGAAGATGATGAAAAATGAGGAATAAGGTGGAGTGATCTAAAGAGTTGGATTTGAGGATAAAAGTGTTCACAAAAAGGCATTAGGGAGATTCTAGTCACTAGAGCTAAATATTTGTCCTACCCTTACCCCTAGCCTTCATCATGACCCACAAGTCCTAATTAATTTTGCATGTAGTTGCTCTCCATTCGTGGTGAGTTACATAAAGGGAAAGCCTATGGTTCAAGTTGTGTGCATGGAGGTTTCTTTTGTAATAGTGAGTGTGATCATCTTATTCTATAATCCCTTGTGTGTGCATTGATTTATGATAAAGAAAGTGGATTTTCTCTTGTACTGAGTAGCATCACTCCCTTTTGAGGACATACTTGTATTAATGTAAAGGTGTGATTGAGGCATGAGAAATGTGAGCCTCAAGGAAAACTTTGAAAGTGAAGTGATTATGACTTGAGATACTATGTGTGTTTGATTGGATAAACTATGCCATTGTTTTGCAAAATGAAAGGAGTTGTGAATCATGCCTACGCATTGTGGTTAACTCTTGAAACTTTTCCACATTTTTAGGGGGAGTTGTTCTCTTTTCCCTTAAGTTGGTGAGCATTTTTGGGTTGTCTTAGGTTCAGTGGTCCTTGATGTATAAATTCATATTTGACATGTTGTCCATTTGCTCAATTGAAAAGAATTTCATTACTTGAGGACAAGAAATGGTTCAAGTTTGGGGGTTTGATGAGTTGGTAATTTACCAACTCATTAGGCTTTTAAGCATCAACTTTAGCTTAATTTTTAAGACTTTTATTTAGATTTTATTCCCTTTTTCCTTTGGATGTTGCAGGTACCTAACTTGAAGAGAAGGAGCATGAAAGTGATTAAAAAGGATGAGATTCAGATGGAAACTAGCGCTCCACCGGAGGACACCGGAGAAACGCCGGCTAACTGCAGGCACCCACTGGAATGAGGAACAATTGCAATCAACGTCTCACAGAACAGCAGCCGGTGAATCGCCAATGACATCATCAGTTTGCTCAGGAATTCACTAGACAACAAAAGATATCAATTGGCGGCCCGCGGATGGACATCGACGAATTGCCGATGACTCGCAAGTGAAAGACGCCTGAAAAGGAAAAAATGTTTAGTCAAGAACAAAAAAGAGAATGTTATGATCTACTTTTGTACATATTCTAGAAAAGTACTCTAAACAAGAACATTATTATTCTCCATCACTTTTGGAAGAGAGATTTGCATAGAAAATAGAATTTTGAATATTTCTTTTTCATCTTCATCTTCTTCAGCAAGGTATATCCACCATTGTAGAGACATTTTGAGCTCGATTGTGTTTAGTCTTAATTATGATATTGTCAAGTCTATTGATAAATTAGCTCTTGTGTTTCTCAATTATGAGTAGCTAAATCTATATTTAGAGGTATATGATGATGGGTATTTGATTTAATTGGATATTGCTAGATTTATCTAGTAATTACTTAATTAGTGTAAATCTATTGATTTCTCCTCAAATTACAGTTGATTGCTCATAGTTGCAAATATGGATATTATTTGATTACTTACTTTTGACTTAAAGAAGAGGAATTAAGTAAAGCATAAAAACTTGATAG
>JACEIK010005457.1:83312-97608 GCA_018107945.1 Datura stramonium | reverse complement strand
ACCTCAAGAATGACTCCTGAGTGACCGTTATGAAGACACCAGGTGAGACCTATATATGCTGCTTCCAGTTCTGCCTGATTATTTGTCCCTTCCCCGATAGTTGATAGTGGGTTGGGATTTGATTATGTGGGGTTGGGCTAGAAATACCCAAAACCCATGGTCATAATCCTATTAAAGTTTGATGGCTAGAAATAGCTCAACCCCTAACCCAAATCATATTGGAATAGTTGAATTGCACCTTGAGGTTTGAAAGAACTTGAGGAAAAAGTGCCCAAGTGGTTGAAAAACACCGGGAACCATCTTTTCCAAGGTTATTTACACATATTAATAATAACTTGATTGTCTAGTAAATCCCAATTCGATAGACAGCCCATCTACATCACACCTCTGGCCTTTTCTCATTGTTGTTTCTCGATTTTGGTTATCGTGTTCTCTTGATTAGCTGAGTTTAGATTGAATAGTATTATTGCATTTACTCCACCAAAATTTTCATTTACTTGTCTTGTACATTGATGAAAATTATTCATGTTAATATAGAACTATTACGTGATCATTTTACATTCCTTGTGGGACTCAACCCAGACATCTGTCAGGTTATTTGTTTTGATACAATGACCATTTGCTCTCCTTCATAGAGAAGGGTGTAGTTTGGACATTATCATAAATACGATCAAGATCACCTGTACATGGAGATCATAAGTTTAAGGTCCCAAAAGTTGAGCTACTATTCAAGGAGAGGTTCCCACTTACTAGCAACCTACGAAAAGCATATGGAATCCTATAGCCACTCTGGTAACATAGGTGAGACAACAATGAAAATCAAAGACCTCTAGGTATGGTATGGTCTACGACCATAAATTGATTTACAGGCCATACCTAGGGATTGTAACTTGTGATAAGAGATTTTGAAGTTACTATGTAGTACCTGATATAATTTATCGCCAAAATACATGGACCATAAATGGATTCTGCAGAATGTATCTAGTGCCTAGGGATATCATAAGTTGCACAACACAATAGACATAAAAATGGGATTTTCAATTTTTCTTCCACTTTTTCTCCAAAGCCCTAGTTCGAGCACTGTCTCTTCCCGACTCCTCCCACATCAAGGTAAGCATATTTCATGATCTTTTAAGCTATTATAACACACAATTATGATTTCTAAGAAAGATTATTCTTGAAAAATCTTAGGGTTTATAAAAATCTCCATTACAAGTTCAAGCATGAGTTTTGAGCTTTCTTATTAAAAGTTTGAGTCTACCTTTGATTATTTGAAGTGACTAAGGTATGTAAGGATATCTCACTTGTGGGAAGGTTATTGTTCTTCCCTATTCTATGATTCTTTAGAATTCCATAAATTCTTCTTTGTGTGACAAGTACGGTGAATATGAAAGTTATGATTTTTTTCATGTATTTCACTATGAATACCATAAACTCCTATGAAATTGAACGGGGATTTCACGACACATTTGTACTCTCTTTCACAAGCTTTTGAATATATTGCAGTAAGTTAATAAGTATTTCCACGGTTATTTTGCTAAATTTCAAGAATCCAGATGAAATTGAAGAACAATGCAAAAACCAGGAGAATCTACCAAAAAGTGCAACATATAGACCGCAGATGGATTCTACAGTCCGCCTTGTTAAACATAGATGAGATTCAGAGGGATAAAAACTAGAGTGAAAAATCTATTATGTATGGAAAATGTAAAATGCCGGTTATGGACTATAAACCATCTACGAATCATAAATAGGCACCACAAATCCTAATTAGAGAAGCTACAAATTTGATTATTAACAGATAGAAGACAGATATGGACCGCAGATCAGATATACGAACCGTAGAATTAAGTACGGTGAAGATGTGTTGAAGCCAAAAAAATCTACAAAAGGATTCTATGGACCATATATTGATTTTACAGTCTATAGATCATCTACAGCCAAGAATCAGTACTGAAGAGCATGGCATCTATGGCCAATTCTAAGGATCATACTTTGATTATATGGTCTTTAAGTGGAACCTGACAGTTCTAAGTAGAAATTGAATTTTAATAACTAGCTTAATATAAATAGTTTTTGTAGAATATTATTTTCTCACGGTAGTTTTTGGAGTTCTTAGACAAGTTTTCTTGCAATTCTTGGAAATTGATTTAGGTGTTCTTGATCTAACAATATCTCAAGTTTATTGTATGTATTTTATGATTAATTCAATCTTTTGATTTTCTTCTCTCATCATGAGTAGCTAAATCTTATACTAAGGTTGTGAACCCAATAGAATGTCCAACATAGAGATCTCATCCTAATCACCGATAGTGGGTTTAACTATATTTGATTAATCCTTATTTTTCAAGTGAGGGTTGGTCGTTACAAACATAAATTCATGACAATTTGTCCTAATTACACTCGAAAAAGTTGATAAAGAGTTTGATAGGATTAATCAACAAGAACTCAAGGCACTAATCTTTGTATAATAAATTCTCTTACAAATAAGTTCAATTTTCTTGGCAGAATATAATAGGTTGTGTTGAACTCTGATTTCTTCGAGAGATTAAATTAAGAAAAGCATTGTTTAACTATTGAGAAACATTAAATGATTGTATAGGGATTATCTGTATATGAATAAAAAGCCTCTATCGCTTCTTGATTGAGAAACTCAGGTGGAGCAGCCAATAATAGGAACACAACCTTAGTTATTTCTCTAATTGATTGCAAACACTTACATTCTAGCATCTTAATTAGTTTAAATACAAATTACTTCAACCTTAATGGAATAGGATCGTTAGATGATAAATTATATATTTACTCATTTCACAAATATTATCTTGCTCATTCCCTATGGGATTCAAACCCAACCATAGTCTTGAATTATCTTTTGTTGTTGTAATAATATATCCTTTCATTATCAATAACTAACTGCTATCAAACCCTAGTCTTATTTTCACCGGAAAAGTCTGCATGGCCATGGAGGCTAGCGGCCAACAACTACCAGTGGCTGGTTTTCCTATTATGAACCCTCCACATTATCTTAATTTGCTTCACTATGCCCAAAATACTGAAACAGCAGAGCCTCCAAATCTAAAACCTATTTCATACTTACATTGGGAGCCAACCATTACATGGACTAAGAAATAATTTGATAGACTATGCATAAGGCAGATCCTTCAATATGCAGTAGTTGCAAAATTTTCATACGGCAGACTTGTTCTTTTTTCATTGAGAAAGAATATGCCAATGCAATGGAGATTAAAGGAGCATGCAATATTGGCTATCTTGAAGAAAGACATGTCTTGATTTGTCTATCACTATTGGAAGATTATGCTAGATTGATGTCGAAAGCATGGGAGCTACATGTTATAAATAGATATTTTCCAATAAGATTCTTGAAGTGGGATCCGTGGTTCAATTGTGAGGAAGAAACCACGATTTCTATAGCCTGGATATCATTCCTGGGCCTCCCTATGAATTTGTTTGATAGAGAATCTTTATTCTTTATGGCTGAGGCTGTGGGAGAGCCATTGGTGATCGACAAGGCCGCAAATAACCAAATGAGACCAAGTTGTGCAAGGGTGAAACTCGAGGTTGATCTGCTGAAGAAGTTACCAAGAAGAATTCAAATTAATTGTCTAGATGAGGACATTGAAAAGATTACATCAAAGTGGCGGCAAATTCAATATGATTACTTGCCAAAATACTATACTCACTATCGATTACAGGGACATGACATGTGTGGATGTTGGAGTATTAATCCAAAACTTTGAGCAAACAAGATAAGGAAGAGGGAAAAGAGACTGGGGAGAACAAAGGGGAGGATAACGCAACAGATAATCAACAAAAAGCTATGCAAGAAAACAAGGGGAAGGAAACGGGAGATGAAGAGAAAAAAAACATATATAAACAAATAAACCAGCCAAGCATACTGGACAAAGGAATATTCAGTAAGAGTGGCAGGTGATAGAACATAAGAAGAATAGAAAAATTCAAGAAGAAAGGGATCTCAATGGGAAGAAAATAATGAATAATCAGGATAAAGAAAGTACAGAGGCAAACAAAAAACACTTTTGAATCACTGAAAGATTTAGATGAGAAAGAACAAGCTAGGAGGGATGAAAACAGTCATAAGAAGCAGGAACAAATCAAGAATAATGGGGAAACTTCAAAGCAATATGTTGAGTCTTCTGTTGGCAAACATATAGACAAGGGGAGTGGAATCAAGAAAAACAAACAGAATAAAACCACACTGGAAGACAGAGAGATAGGGAAGAGGCATAATCAGGAAGAACAATAGGAAGATGTACAAATTCAAAACATAAGATAGGAAAATAATTATGGTAATCGGGTCATTATAGTGCACATTCAAAAACAGACGACCGCAAGATAAAGTGAACCAAAAAGAAATATATTAAGAGTCGGAATAAGAAAGGCAGAATAGCACATACACTCAAAATATTATAGCACACATGGAGAATTCTAGACAAAAAGGGGAGGAGGAGAGAATGGAAGAGGAAGGTATAAGAGTTGGTGATAACCCGAAAACTAAGTCAATGGTGAAACCACCTGATGATCCTAAAAATGATACGCATAGAATTGGAGTACAATCAGTAGTGGATGTGACCGAACAAGATTCTGATACAAATAACCAAGTGCTTGATAAGTAAGTAGGACCAAATAATGGGGTGGTATAAGAAGATATCAAAAAGGAGTAAATAGATATTTGAGATGATGATGATGATGATGTGGATAGTAATTTGGGTTCTCAATTGAATGAAGCTGCTAATAACAACAGTGATCTATCGCTAAGACATCTTTCAAAAGCAAGGACAGAAAATAGACAAGAAAACATAAGTAGAGAAAAGAGTGTGCCTCCTAAGGCAATAGGAGGTGTACAGATAAGGTTAGATAGTGCCAAAGCTAGTAATCAATGAATAACTCTCTAATTTGGAACATAAGGTCTGTAAACACCCAACAGGCCTTTAAGAGAATGATCATAATAAATAGAGAAAAACAGTTTAATTTTGTAGCATTGATGGAACCATTCCAACATACGAGAGATATAAATATGTATAGACAATGGTTGGGTATGGGAACAACATATCATAATATTAATGCAAAAATTTGGGCGTTTGTCAATGAGTAATATCAAGTGGAATCAATGATGAATACTGATAAGTTGTTGACTTTATATTTGAAGCAGGTTGATAGCAATCGAGAAATCATAATTTCTATAATATATGCTAGCAACGATAGAAATACTAGAATTAAACTGTGTGATGCGTTGTATGTGTTGTCTAATTATGAGAGGGGATTTTAATATAATTATAGATGAGGCAGAGAAATTTGGTGGGTTACCTATTTCATTTGCGGACATTAAAGACTTCCTACATTTTAAAAATGTTTTCTTGTTAACAGATATGGGGTTCTCAGTTAGAATGTACACATGGTGTAATGTTAGATCTGATAATGCTTGTATATTCAAAAGTCTGGATAGATGCTTGGGTAATCAAGTATAGATGAATTAATTCCCAAATCTTTAGGTGGAACACTTGATTAAACAAGGCTCTGACCATGCCCCTCATCTTATAGATTACAAAGAAGATAGTAGAATAATTATGTCACGACCCAAACGTACACTCGGATCGTAGATACAGGACAAGGAGCCTCAAGAGACCCCATGTCGACCCATGGAATGAGCATACATCTAATCCAATCACATGAGCGGAAGACTTAACATATAAGAATGTAATCATAACATAGTCAAAGGAAAAATCAGTACAAGATTTATACAATACAGTTGAATACAACTTGCAGTCTAATAAGCCTCTAAACATGAAGGACGGATTGATGGGACAACTCCCAAACTAATACAACATCCAAAAACTGAAAGAACAACATAAAGTATAAACATGAAGCCCTCGAAACATGAGGACTCACCAAGAGCGCTAAGAGAAAATTTGAAACTATCTACGGGTGAGGATTAGCCTGAGAACTGGGACCTGTATCATGAAATGATACAACGTAGAAGATATGCGGTCAGTACATGGAATGTACTGAGTATGCAAGGTAAGTAAAATGGACATTTAAAACATGTATAAAGTTCATAAACGATCATAAGAGTAGGACATCATGCTCGTATCATAAATTATAATAACATATCATACGGTTCAAGGTTTTTCAAAACATTCGTGACATAACATAATCATATCATAATAGAAGAGATTTACTTAAAATGACTTGAGCCAACATACATAATCATAACATACATAAATCATGATGAATAGTGGGAGATTCTCTTAACCGGCATACCTCATATTAGCACACATGAAGCCTGACTTGTAACCCTAGTCGGGAGGGTGTCCATACCTTGCCAAGGGTAGGACCATGAAAGTGTGATATCATAATGAAAAGGGCCATTTGGGCCAGGGACTAACATGAAAGGGGTCCCAACATACCTACGGTGGCACGTAGTTCATGAGATCCGGGGCTTAACCTGAGCCCCGAACCTACTCGGTGTTTGATACTANACCTGAGCCCCGAACCTACTCGGTGTTTGATACTACTCCCAAAACATATATATAGTGCACATAATAATACTTACATGAGTTCATGGGCTACTTAAATCATGATAATTGTAAACATGCTTGAACATATGTGGTCTAGCCATGGCATGAGGCCCGTGAGTCGGCCAAAAACATAATTCATGATTAATAAGATTCATACATACTTGTAGATCATGCATATTGCTTGAATTTCTTAAAATCATAATGGATAACATAATAAATTCATAATTTAAAACATAATTCATGTTGGGCTGTTAAAGAACATCAATGGGAAAATAGATCATAAATCAATTCATCATGGGGCATGCATAATTAAGCTTAATTGCTTAGAAATCAAATCAACAATATTATGATCAATTTAAATCTCAAAAGATGATCAGAATCCATGGATTATGATAAGATTTCAAAATCACAAAATCATAATTCAATCATTAGATTTTATATAAATCAAATACAAAACCCCATGAGTTTTTGATAAAATCATAGAGTAGGAGCATGGGTGTGGAAGGATTCACCCATTGATGACCTTACATACCTGGGATTATCTGATTCTTAACATCCCTTGATTACCAAAGAATGAAATTGGAAGAATTGAAGAGAAGAGCCTAGAATCTCCTTTGATTACCTCTCACTATTCTTGCATGCATGAATGAAGAGAAAACTGAACTTAACCCCTTTAAATTTCCTTTTCATAACCCAAAACGTCATAGTTTAGGCCTTAGGATCTTAGGAATTTATGAAAAGGCCCTTACTATTTCGCAGAAAACAACTTCCAGGTGGTCCTAATGGACAACCTGATGGATCGTCACTGGCCCAACGACTCGTTATGTCCCTTGTGAGGTACATTATTAGTCAAAACTCCTGGGCTCATAATGGATCACTTAACTGTTCGTCGGGGGTGACCACGACTCGTGGTCACCAATCGTCAAGTACACTGCCTCTATCATATCATTTTCCTTGTATACCATCCAACGACGCACATCATGACTCGTTGCCTTACATGACAAGTCATGGCCTCCTTCCGTTAAGTTCACTGGTCGACCTCTTCTATTTTTCATACACTTCCTCCCCACGGTTGACCTAACGAATCGTGATGTCTGACCATGAATCGCTCCCACTCCCGTGGGGACTCCTTACCCTACGACTTCCTGCTCTTCCCTAGCCTTCCTCATGAGCCACCTGACGACTCGTGGGATGGTCTCACGAGTCGTCTAACGACTCGTTCTGTGCCTGCAATTGAAATTTTCAGTTTTTCCCCATTTCAACTCCCGAGTCCGATCTTTGAGTTCTCGAGGTATGACAATATCTCCCCCTTAGGAACATTCGTCCTCAAATGTTAGAATCACACAGAAAACTTAGAAACAAGAAATCATCAAATGCAATTACTGATTATGTAACCCAAAAACTAGCGGAATGACTACCTCGAAAAAGGACTATATAGCTGAACTAAATACAGATATCACATACACCTATCATAACATAAACAAAACTTGTGCACATGATCTGAACATGGAAACTGATTAGATAATTAGGGCAAAAACTTATACCTCAAACTAAAATTTAGCCGGTAGAGAACAGGTGAGGGTATTTAGCCATCATAGCCGCCTCGGCTTCCCACGTAGCTCCTTCAACATACTGGTTTCTCAATAACACCTTCACCGAAGCTACTTCTTTGTTCCTCAGCCTCCAAACCTGATGATCCAAGATTTCCACCAGAACTTCTTCATAGCTGAGGCTATCCTTTACACCAAAGCTGTCCACGGGGACTACTAAAGTTGTATCACCCAAGCACTTTTTCAAGAGCGACAATGAAACACGGGATGCACAAAAGATAACTTTGATGGAAAGTCCGACTCATATGCTACCTTACCAACTCTTCTCATAACCTAGTAGGGACCAGCATATCGGGGACTGAGTTTCCCTTTCTTCCCGAACCACATGACTCCCTTCATGGGAGATACCTTGAGAAATAGCCAATCGTCCACATCAAACTCCAGGTCCCTTCTCCTTACATTGGCAAATGATTTCTGATGACTCTGAGCGGTTTTTAACCGGTCCCTTATCAACTGAACCTTCACCATAGCCTCGTGAACTGAATCTAGCCCTATCGTAGCTCCCTCACCAACCTCAAACCATTCGATGGGAGATCTGCACCTCCTCCCATAGAGAGCCTCAAACGGTGCCATTTGGATACTGGAGTGACAGCTGTTATTATTACAAAACTCGATTAAGGGCAAATGATCATCCCAACTACATTTAAAATCCATAACATATGCCCTCAACATGTTCTCAAGGGTCTAGATTGTTCGCTTGGCTTGGCCATCCGTTTGCGGATGAAAGGCCGTGCTGAGCTTGACTTGAGTCCCAAGTCCCTTCTGAAAAGACCGCTAGAATTGGGAGGTAAACTGAGTACCTCAGTCTGAAATAATAGACAAGGGAACTCCATGAAGTCAAACCAACTCCTGAATATACATTGGCATAATCATCCCCTGAATCTGTGGTCTTGACTGGTAGAAAGTGTGCTGCCTTAGTTAACCTGTCTACCATCACCCAAATAGAATCATAGTGTCTTCGAGTATGAGGTATACCTGTAATGAAGTCCATGTTAATCTCTTCCCACTTCCATGTGGGAATGTTGATATCCTGAAGTACGCCTCCCGGCCTTTGATGCTCGACTTTCACTTGCTGACTGGCTACGAACTTCGCAATATCCTTCTTCATACCATCCCAACAATAGATTTCTCGCAAGTCCCTATACATCTTTATTGATCCCGGATGGAGAGAGTATCTGATACCATGAGCCTCATGCAATATCTGAACTCTCAAATTATCAATGTCCGGAACACATAGTCGACCCTAGTATCGTAGCACATCATCTCCCCCTTGGGAGAAAACCTCCACCTTTTGACTCCACACTGCTTCCTTCAACTTCCTCAAAATCGGATCCTCATCTTGCTTAGATTAGACATCAACCACCAAGGAAGATTCCGACCCATTCTGCACAATAACGCCGCCATCAATCGAGTCGATTAATCTAACTCCCAACCTTGCAAGTCGGTGGACATATCTCACCAACTCCTTCTTTCCCTCATCCGCGTGGGATACACTCTCCATAGAGAGCCTACTAAGTGAATCCGCTGCTACATTAGCCTTGCCCAGGTGGTAAAGGACACTCATGTCGTAGTCCTTTAATTACTCTAACCACCTCCTTTGCCGAAGATTGAGATCTTTCTGCGTGAACACATATTGCAAGATCTTATGATCCGTGAACACGTCCATGTGGACCCCATACAAGTAATGCCGCCATATCTTTGATGCAAACACCACCGCAGCCAACTCGAAATCATGGGTCGAGTAATTTTTTTCATGAACTTTCAACTGTCGAGAGGCATATGCTATTACTTTCCCATGCTGCATCAACACACATCCCAGTCCGACTCTGAAGAATCACAATATACAACAAAGCCATTTGTACCCTCGGGTAAAGTCAACACTAGTGCTGAAGCGAGTCGGGTCTTCAATTCCTGGAAGCTTTCCTCACAAGCCTCCGACCATTGGAACATTATCTTTTTCTAAGTCAACCTGGTCAATGGAGCTGCAATTGATGAAAAGCCCTCAACAAATCTTCGGTAGTAGCCTGCTAGGCCCAAGAAACTCTGAATTTCTGAAGGATTCACCGGTCTAGGCCAATTCTTCACCGCCTCGATTTTCTGAGAATCTACTTTTATACCCTCGCCTAATACTACATGGCCCAAAAAATGCTACCGAGTTCACCTAGAACTTGCACTTCCTAAACATGGCATACAACTGAAGATCCTTGAGGGTCTGAAGCTCTACTCTTAAATAAGCGGCATGCTCCTCCTCGCCCCAGGAGTATATAAGGATGTCATCAGTGAACACAATCATGAACATGTCTAGGTACGACTTGAACACCCTGTTCATCTGGTCCATAAAGGCTGAAAGGGCATTGGTTAGTCCAAATGACATAACTACAAACTCATAATGGCCATACCAGGTTTGAAGGTTGTCTTTGGGATATCACTCTCCCGGACTCTGAGCTTGTGATACTCGGACCTGAGTTCTATCTTCGAGAAACACCTGGCACCCTGGAGCTGGTCAAAGAAATCATCAATCCTAGGCAAGGGGTACCTGTTCTTGAAAGTGACCTTATTCAGCTACTGATAATCAATACACATCCGAAGGGATCCATCCTTCTTTCGAACAAAGAGAACCGATGCACCCCATGGAGACTTGCTCGGTCTAATGAGCAAGTCAACTGTTCTTTTAACTCTTTTAGCTCAGCTAGAGCCATCCTGTAAGTAGGAATGGAGATAGGCAGCGTAGCGGGTAATAGATCAATGCCAAAATCAGTTTCCCTCTCCGGAGGAACACCTGGCAAATCATCGGGGAAAACCTCAGGATACTCACACACCATTGGAACTGACTGAATAGTCGGGGTCTCGGACTCTACATCCTTAACCCTAACTAGGTGGTACATTCAACCCTTACAGATCATTTTCCTAGCTTTAAGATATGAAATAAACCAACTGGCTGGTACAAAGGAATTACCCTTCCATTCCAGAACTGACTCATTCAGAAATCGGAATTCCACCGCACGGGTCCTACAATTAATCGAAGCATAACATGCAAACAACCAATCCATACCCAAGATAATATCAAAGTACGTCATGGAAAACTCGACTAAGTCTATGGAGGTAACCTTATGCAACACTGTGATGGGACACCTCTAAATACCCGCGAACTACCACTAATTCACCGACTGGAGTAGATACGGAGAACAGTTCTGATAGAATTTTAGGACTAACTCCAAAACTACTAGCAATGTAAGAGGTCACAAAAGACAAAGTAGCTCCTGGATCTAACAAAGCATAAGCATCAATATGGAAGACTTGCAACATACCGTGACCACATCTGGCGAAGCCTCCTGCTCCCGATGAGGCACTAGGACATAAAATCTGTTTCGGCGCTGACCACCTGCTGAACTAGTGGAGGAACCCTGCTGAGGGGGTCGTGCTGCCGGAGCGGTAGAACTGGATGTAGGGAAATCTCTAATCCTGTTTCTAGGTCTGCCATACCTGAAACAAGCATCCACACTGACCAGACACCTCCCCGGATGATTCTTGCCGCACTTCGCACAAACTGGAAAAGTGCGCTCTACCTGCATGCTACCATGATCCCTCGAGGATGTAGCCTTACCCCTCTGGTCTCCCCTGAACCTGGATGGCGTGCTGGCCGATGATGGAGCTGGAGCAATGGACCTGTGCTGCCTCTGATGACGTGGTCCACCCCTTGACCTGACCTGAGAGACCCCGTAACTGTCGATCCTGGCCCTCTTGGCCTCTATCTGCCTTCTATAGACTGACTCCATCTGTTGTGCATGCAATACAATATAGGGAAAATTAATGTCCCGGTGAAGCATGGCGATCCGTCAATCCTTGTCAAAGTAATCTGCTACTCCATGCACAAAATGACTCACCCAAGCCCGCTGATCCACCACCAACTTCGGAGCATATTTCGATAACCGGGTGAATTCCAATGCATACTCTTGGACAAACATTTTACCCTGCTTTAGATTTACAAACTCAGCTGCCTTGAGCCCCCTCATATCCCGAGGGAAGAATCGATCCATGAATGCAGTGTGAAACTCATCCCAACCTATCGAGCCTGCACCCGCCGCCCTGGAATCTCTCCATTGCTTAAACCATATATGTGTTACTCCCTTTAGCTGGTAGGAGGTCAAGTCAACGCAATCCCTATTGTTCACCCCCATAACCTGGTTGATTTTCAAAATCTCCTGTATAAAATTGTGTGGATCCTCGTCCACCTTTGACCCCGTGAACTCCGGAGGGCTCATCCTCAAGAAATCCCTCACCCTAGTTGCCGCTGCATTCCCATTCTGAGGGAAATGTTCCACTATCTGATTCTGGACCTGGGAAGTCATGGCCTGTGCCAGCATCAGAATTGCTGCCCTAAACTCGGCGTGGGCAGCTGGCTATGTTACGTGCTCCTCATGAACGGGTGGAGCTCGATGATACTCACCATCATGGGCACCCTCATGATCATTACCATTATCGTTTCTCCTAGCATTTACTCGACGTGGAGGGATAATTCTTCAAATGTGAATAGCACGAATTAGAAGAGTAAAGGACGTTCATCGCACGGCATAGATCATGAAAGAAGGGAACATTTCCTAAACGTCTAGTAGCTTCTTTGTCATAAGTGTGGCATGCTTCACACAATGAAAAAGATTCTACTTAATGCGACTTTCAGACTCCCTAGGACGCTTCAAAACCTATGACTCTTATACCAAGTTTGTTATGACCCAAACGTACACCCGAATCGTAGACACGGGACAAGGAGCCCCGAGAGACCCCATGTCGACCCATGGCAGGAGCATAAATCTAATCCAATCATATGAGCAGAAGACTTAACATATAAGAACGTAATCATAACATATCCAAAGGGAAAATTAGTCCAAGACTTATACAATACGGCTGAATACAACTTACAGTCTAATAAGCCTCTAAACATGAAGGACGGAATGATGGGACAACTCCCCAACTAATCCAACATACAGAAACTAAAAGACCAACCTAAAGTATTAACATGAAGTCCTTGAAACATGAGGACTCACCAAGAGCGCTGAGAGTAAATCTGAAATTATCTATGAGTGAAGATTTGGCTGAGAACTGGGACCTGTATCATGAAACGATACGACATAGAAGGTATGCGGTCAGTACGTGGAATGTACTGAGTATGCAAGGTAAGTAAAATGGACATTTAAAACATGTATAAAGTTCATAAATGATCATAAGAGTAGGACATCATGCTCGTATCGTACATTATAATAACATATCATACCGCTCAAGGTTTTTCAAAACATTCGTGAAATAACATAATCATATCATAATAGAAGATATTACTTAACATGACTTGAGCCAACATACATAATCATAACATGCATAAATCATGAGGAAAACTTGGAGATTCTCTTAACCGATATACCCCATATGAGCACACATGAAGCCCAACTTGTAACCCTAATGGGGAGGGTGTCCATACCTTGCCAAGGGTAGGACCATGAAAGCGTGACATCACCATGAAAAGGGCCATTTGGGCCAGGGACTAATATGAAAGGGGTCCAAACATACCTACGGTGGCACGTAGTTCATGAGATCCGGGGCTTAATCTGAGCCCCGAACCTACTCAGTGTTTGATATTACTTCCAAAACATATATACTGCTCATAATAATACTTACATGAGTTTATGGGCTAGTTAAATCATTATAATCATGAACATGCTTGAACATATGTGATCTAGCCATGACGTGAGGCCCGTGAGTCGGCCAAAAATATAATTCATGATTAATAAGATTCATACATACTTGTAGATTATGCATATAGCTTGAATTTCTTAAAATCATAATGGATAACATAATAAATTCATAATTTAAAACATAATTCACGTTGGGCTTGTAAAGAACATCAATGGGAAAATCGATCATAAATTGATTCATCATGGGGCATGCATAATTAAGCTTAATTGCTTAGAAATCAAATCAACAATATTATAATAAATTTAAATCTAAAAACATGATCAAAATTCATTGATTTTGATAAGATTTCAAAATAACAAAACCCATAATTAAATCATTATATCTTATATAAATCAAATACAAAACCCCATGAGTTTTTGATAAATTTTAAGTAAAATCATAGAG
>JACEIK010005457.1:43890-73873 GCA_018107945.1 Datura stramonium | reverse complement strand
TGCATAACTGAAATCATGAGGAACAATGGGAGACTCGTCGTATAACCGACATTACCATGATAGAGTTTATGTGGTCCCCACTATCACACTCAAGTGGGCAGAGCCGTCTAAAGACTTGCCAAGGCTAAAGACGCTACCATGATATTGATATCAAGCTGAAGGCCCCTTGGGGCAGGGGAAAAGCTCACAAAGGAGGTCCCAAATAATCTGATCATACCTATGTTGGCGCGTAGTTCTAAGGCATAGGGTTGACTGACCCTTAGCCTGCTCGGTGCTAGACACTACTCCCAAAAACATGCATATACTCTCCATCGCTTTTCAGCGAAGCTGACCATCGTCTATTGATGAAGCTGAATAATCATGAATATATATAAATTTGAATTATACATGAGGAGCCTTGGCTCAAACCATTCCACAAGTTGAACATAATTGGGAGTCCTGACTCCAAAACCATGTGGTAAGCTAATTAACCTGAAATAATAAATAATACTTGAATATATGGGCTTTCCCAATACTTAAACATGCTTGAAAATACTTGATTCACTTAAAAACATGATCATAAACACGGGTAACTTGAAAAAATGCTTGTCATCATACATATCTCATCATACCTGAACATACATCATAAATCACAACTTTTATGAACTCCTCATGGATGGGCATTATAATTTATAAAACCTGAAAACATGATTTATAATTGAAAACATTGTAAAATGTGCCCATGAATCAAAATTCAATAATAAAAATATTCTTAGATCATACCCATGTAGAAACTTAGGAAAATGCATGCATTGTGTTAAATCCCCATAGGATCAACATATAGATTCTCATGAATTAGAGAAGGATTGGGCATGGGTGTGAACAAATTCACCAATTCATAGCCTTACATACCTAAGAGAATCAGATTCTACAACTTCTCTAATTGCCCAAGGAAGAATTGAGAAGAACTTGGAGGAAATTGAGCTTGATCACCTCTCTAGACCTTTACTATTGCATGCATGAATAAGAATAGCCTAGAATGAACTTACTCCTATTAAACATCACTATTCATAGCTTAAAACAACGTAGTTTAGGCCTTAGGATCATAGTAATTACGGATAAGCCCTTACTAAATTTGCAGAAAATAACTGATTGCCAGTTCCCACGAAGGGCCTAACGACTCGTTTCTAGTGGCCACGACTCATGGTCACCTTCCATTGTATACACTACCAACATTACATCTATAACTCACTAGGGGGAACTACACGAGTCATTACTGGTGACCACGACTCATGGTCACCACTCACGATCTTCACTGCAAAAAAGTCCTCCTCTTTACCTCATCCTTGGTCACGACTGACTCAATGAGTCGTGGGCTGACCACGACTCGTGGTCATGTCCGTGGTTACCCCAAAATCAAAAATTTCCAACTTAAGTCTAGCTCCTCACCTCGAGTCACTCCACGACTCGTGGTCCACCCCACGGGTCATAGGACGACTCGTTTTGTGACCTGGTGCAAAAAATTCTATTTTCTCCATTTCAACTCCCAGGTCTGATCTTAGGGTTTTTGGGGCATTACAATATCTACCCCTTGGGAACATTCATCCTCGAATGTTGAAAAACATACAAAAAATCAGAGAGTGCAACCATTATATTCAAATACTAATCTTATAAGTTGCAAACCAACGGAATGACCAACTCCGATTTAAACCACACGACTGAACTAAATTCATGAATCATACATACATCCATTTTCATGAAAGAAACCAGGGAACATGAAATTGAATAGAGTTTTACGGCAAAAACTGATACCTCAAGCTGGAACAGAGCTGGTAGGGAATAAATGTGGGTATCTAGCATCATATCTGCTTCGGCTTCCCACAAAGCTCCATCAACATGATGATTCCTCCATAAAACCTTAACTAAAGCTACTTCTTTTTTCCCTAGCCTTCGAACCTGATGATCCAGTATTTCCACCAGAACCTCTTCATAACTCAGGTTGTCTTTCACACCGACACTTCCCACCGGAAAAACTAGAGCAGGATCACCCAAACACTTCTTTAGGAGCGATACATGGAAAACTTGATGGACTAAAGCTAATTTTGAGGGAAACTCCAATCATATGCCACCTTGCCAACCCATTTCACAATCTGGTACGGGCCAACATAACAGGGGCTGAGTTTTCCTTTCTTTTCGAACCTCATTACTCCCTTCATGGGAGACACCTTCAGAAACACCCAATCTTCCACTTCAAACTCGAATTCTCTCCTTCTCACATCCGCATAAGACTTTTGGAGACTTTGAGCTGTTTTCAGCCTGTCCCATATGAGCTGAACTTTCTCCATGGCCTCATGGACTAAATCTGGTCCTATCACCACAGTTTCACCGATTTCAAACCAACCAATAGGATATTTATATCTTCGCCCATAGAGAGCCGCAAACGGAGCCATCTGAATGCTGGAATGGTAGTTATTGTTATACGCAAACTCAATAAGAGGCAAATGATCATCCCAACTACCCTTGAAGTCAATAACACGTGCTCTTAACATGTCCTTGAGAGTCTAAATAGTTTGCTCCGCCTAACCATGAATTTGCGGATGAAATGCTATACTGAGCTTGACTTGAGTACCAAGTCCCTTTTGAAACGATCTCTAAAACTGAGAGGTAAATTGAGTACCTCTTTCTGATATGATGGACAAAGTCACTCCATGCAACCGAACTAGCTCTCGGATGTATAGTTTGCCATAAGACTCCACTGAATCAGTGGTTTTGACCGGTAGAAAATGTGCCGCTTTAGTCAATCTGTCTACAACAACCCAAATGGAGTCATATTGCCGATGAGTGCGAGGCAACCCTGTAATGAAGTCCATATTGATTTCTTCTCACTTCCAAGTAGGGATACTGATGTTTTGAAGCATACATACCGGCCTATGATGCTCAACCTTCACTTGCTGACAATTCGAACATTTAGCTACAAATTCTATGATGTCCTTCTTCATGCCATTCGACCAATAGATTTCCCGTAGGTCACGGTACATCTTGGTGGCACCTAGATGTATCCAATATCTGGAATCGTGAGCCTCATGCAACATCCAATATCTCAAATCGACAATGTACGGGACACACAAGCGACCCTAATATCGAAGCACACAATCTCCCCCTTTGGAGAAGACCTCTACCTTCTGATTCTAAATTGCCTCCTTTAACTTTACCAAAATAGGGTCCTCTTCTTGTCTGGCTTTCACATCAGCCACCAAGGATGATTCTGACCCGTTCTGAACTATAGCACCACCATTAGTCGATTCAACCAAACGAACTCCCAACCATGCAAGTCGATGCACGTCCTTCACTAGTTCCTTCTTTCCCTCATCTACATGGGACACACTCTCCATAGAGAGTCTACTAAGTGTGTCTGCCACCACATTGGCCTTACCCAGATTGTAAAGGACACTCATATCATAATCCTTGAGTAGCTCCAACCACCTCCTTTAGCGTAGATTTAGATCCTTTTGTGTAAAAGCATATTGTAGGATCTTGTGGTCCGTAAACACATCTACATGGACCCCATACAAATAGTGTCTCCAAATCTTCAATGCAAATACCACCGCTGCCAATTCAAGATCATGGTCAGGTAATTCTTTTCGTGAACTTTCAGCTATCTGGGAGCGTATGCTATCACTTTAGCATGCTACATCAATACACAACCAAGGATGATTCTAGAAGCATCACAATACACCACAAACCCATCGGTACTCTCACATAGGGTTAACATCAGTGTTGAGGTAAGTCGAGTCTTCAACTCCTGAAAGCTCCTCTCACAAGACTCCGACCATTAGAACTTCACTTTATTTTGGGTCAATTTAGTCAATGGCACTGCAATAGATGAAAATCCCTCAAAAAATATTTGATAGTACCCGGCTAGACCCAAGAAACTCCTGATATTTGAAGGATTCACCTGTCTAGGCCAATTCTTCACCGCTTCTATTTTCTGAGAGTCCACCTTTATGCCCTCACTTGACACCACATGGCCCAAAAATGCAACTTAGTCAAACCAAAACTCACACTTGTTGAATTTAGCATATAACTCGCGATCCTTGAGAGTGTGTAGCACTACCCTCAGATAAGCGGCATGCTCTTCTTCGCTCCGAGAAAATATCAGGATGTCATCAATAAACACAATCAAGAACATATCCAATATGGCCTGAACACCTTGTTCATCAAATCCATAAAAGTTGTAGGAGCATTTGTTAGTCCAAAAATATAACTACAAACTCATAATGACCATAGCATCCTGAAGGCTATCTTCAGGATGTCACTCTCCCGAACCTTGAGCTTATGGTATCCGGATCTGAGATCTATCTTCGAAAAGCACTTGGCACCCTGAAGTTGGTCAAACAAATTATCAATCCTAGGAAAAGGATACCTGTTCTTGATGGTGACCTTGTTCAATTGCCGATAATCAATACACATACAGAGAGAACCATCTTTCTTTCGGACAAAGAGAACAGGTGCACCCCATGGGGATTTTCTCGGTCTGATGAAACCTTTGTCTAACAGGTCTTTCAACTGCTCCTTCAACTCCTTCAACTCGGCAGGGGCCATTCTGTAAGGAGGAATAGATATAGGCTGCATATCGGGAAGAAGGTCAATACCAAAATCAATCTCCCGCTCGGGAGGGATTCCCGGTAGATCCTCTAGGAAGACTTATGGATACTCACACAATACAGGGACTAACTGGATAGTCGGGGTGTCGAATGTAGCATCCTTAACCCTAACTAAATGGTACACGCAACCCTTAGAGATCATCTTTCTGGCCTTAAGATAGGAAATGAAATGACCTACAGGCACAGCTGAACTATCCTTCAATTCTATGACTAGATCACGCGGGAATTTGAACTCTACTGCCTGTGTCCTACAATTAACTGAGGCATAACATGAAAATCGCCAATCCGTGCTGAGGATAATATCAAAATCGGTCATGTCCAACTCTACTAAATCCACTGAGGTGACATTCTGAAGGACTGTGACTAGGCAACTTCTATACACCAATCTAGCTACAATTGAATCACCTACTGGAGTAGACACTGAGAAGGGTTCTAACAAGATTTTGGGACTGGCTCTGAAATTACTAGTCACATAGGGCATCACAAAATAAAAGGTAGCCCCTAGTTCTACCAAAGCATGTACATCAAGATGGAAAACTCGCAACATACCAGTGACTACAGTTGGGGATACCTCCTACTCCTGGCGGGATGCTAAGGCATAGAATCTGTTTTGGCGCTAACTGTCACCTGTGCTAGTAGATGCTCCCAGCTGAGATTGGCATACTGGTGGAGCTACTGAACTGGAAGTTGGGCCTCGGCCCCTATCATGGCCCTCTCTATCTGCTGGGAAATCTCTGAGCATATGTCTGGGCTTTCCGCACTGGAAGCAAGCACCGGTACCCACCAAACACTAACCTGTGTGCCTCCAACCACACCTATCGCAAATGGGGATACTGGAATCTGCGGGCCTGCTGCTCTGACCCCTAGATCCTGATGCTCGTCCCCTCTGGTCATGCCTAGGTTTGGATGGAACACTCATCGCTCGAGATACTTGGGCTGAAGATCTCTGGTTGGACTATTGTTGATGCCACCACCTGGTCTCGGCTGAAAGAACCTATAGCTATCTGTCCTGGCCCTCTTGGCCTCTTTCTCCCTCAGATGTGACACCTCCATCTACTGGGAATAGAATACTATCTGAGGAAAATCCATATCCTGATGGAGCATGGCGGTTCTGTAGTCCTTATTTATATAGTCTGCCATCCCATGAACAAACCTACTCACTCGTTCCCTCTGAACAACCTATAACTTTGGGGTGTACTTTGACAGATGAGTGAACCCTAGGGCATACTCCTGCACTATCATCTTGCCTTGTTATAGATTCACGAACTTGGCCGCCTTCAGCTCCCTATTCTCAAGAGGGAAGAACCGATCTAGGAAAGCGACATGAAACTTATCCCAACTGATAGGGCCTACTCTGACTGCCCTACTATCCTTCCAATGTTTAAACCAGATGTGCGCAAACCCTTTTAGCTTACTATAGGCTAAGTCGACACACTCCTCTCCTTTCACCCCCATGACCTGGGTGATCTTTAGAATCTCATCGATAAACTCATGTGGGTCCTCTTCCACCTTTGACCCAAGAAACTCTAGAGGGTTCATCCTCAAGAAATCTCTGACTCATGTTGCTGCTGCATTTCCATTCTGTGGAACATGCGCTACTACCTGCTGGTTGACCTAGGAGGTCAAGACCTGTGCTAGCATCTGAATGGATACCCTGAATTCAGCGTGGGCAACCGGCTCCGGTGCATGGTGCTCATGGGTTGGTGGGGCTTGTTGTTTCCCGTCTCCATTGCCATCCTTGTGGACATTCCCATTTATTATACTATTAACTCTACGGGACGACATGATTCTGCAATTGCGAATAGCACGAGATAGAAAGATAATGAGACATTTCATCGTACGACATAGATAATGAAAGAAGGGAACATTTCCTAAACATCTCGTAGCCTCTTCGTCATAAGTGTGGCACGCTTCACACCCATGAAAAATACTCTACTTAATGCAGCTTTTAGACACACCAGGACACTTCAAAACCTAATGCTCTGATACCAAGTTTGTCACGACCCGAACATAGGCCTGGATCGAGACATGGGACAAAGAGCCCCGAGACACTCCAAGTCGACCCATGGCATGAATATACATCTAACTCAATCAAACAAAGTGAAAGCCTTAACAAAATAAACATAGCGGAAGTCTGAATTAAAACATAACATCGGATACATACACAAATCCGAAGCTCATTACAAACTATATCTGAAAAGCCTCAATTGCTGATGAGTTGATGGGACAAGACCCCAACTAACTCTCTAAGTCTAAAACTGAAATATAAAGATAACTAATAGAGAATAGTCCTCGAGAGATGAGGACTCACCAACTGAGATTGGATGCTAACTCCAGAGACTGACTAGTGATGGGGTTGAGTTTGAAGATTGAAGCCTGTATCATAAAATAATACAACATAAAGTATGTGGTCAGTACGTCGAATGTACTGAGTATGCAAGGTGAGTAAAACGCTTTAATAAGTAAAGTCATTTAAAACATGCATAATATAAAATATATCCAAGATAAGAATCTGAGAGTAGGGCTTGCATGCTAATCTCTGAAATCATGATCTGAGCATAACTGAACATCACAACTGAATCGAATGACCCAAAGCTGAAATATGATAATCATAAGTAAAACTATACATTGGGTCATACCTACTTTAGAACACATATATATATATGTATATATATGATGATAAACATTCATAACTGAAATCATGATGATCAATGGGAGACTCGTCTTATAACTGACATTACCACAATAGAGTTTACATGGTCCTGACTATCACACTATAGTGGGAAGATCCATCTAAAGCCTTTACAGGGCTAAAGATGATACCATGATATCGATATCAATCTGAAGGCCCCTTGAGACAGGGGAAAAGCTCATGAAGGAGGTCCCAAATAATTTGATCATACCTACGTTGCCGCGTAGTTCTAAGGCATAGGGTTGACTGATCCTTAGCCTGCTCGGTGCTAGACACTACTCCCAAAAACATACATATGCTCTCCATCGTTTTTCAATGAAGCTAACCATTGTCTATGAAGAAGCTGAATAATCATGAATATATGCAAATCTGAATCATACATGAGGAGCCTTGGCTCAATCCATACCACAAGCTGGACATAATTAGGAGTCTTGACTCAAAAATCATGTGGTAAGCTAATTAACTTGAAATCATAAATAATACTTGAATATATGGGCTTGCCCAATACTTAAATATTCTTGAAATACTTGATTCACTTGAAAAAATAATCATAAACATGGGTAACTTGGAAACATGCTTTCCATCATACATATCTCATCATACTTGAAGATACATCATAAATCTCAACTTTCATGAACTCCTCATGGATGGGCATTATAATTTATAAAACTTGAAAACATGATTTATAATTTAAAACATTGTAAAACGTGCCTATAAATCATAATTCAATAATAGAAACAAACTTAGATCATACCCATGTAGAACTTGGAAAAATTCATGCATTGGGTTAAATCCCCATAGGATCAACATATATATTCTCATGAATTAGAGAGGGATTGGGCATGGGTGTGAACAAGTTCACCCGTTCATAGACTTACATACCTGAGAGAATCAGATTCTACAACTTCTCTAATTGCCCAAGGATGAATTGAGAAGAACTTGGAGGAAACTGAGCTTGATCACCTCTTTATACCTTTACTCTTGCATGCATGAATAAGAATATCCTATAATGAACTTACCTCTCTTAAAATTCACTATTCATAGCTTAAAACAACATTTTTTTGGCCTTGGGATCATAGGAATTACGGATAAGCCCTTACTTAATTCGTAGAAAATAATTGACTGTCAGTCCCCACGAGGGACCTAATGACTCGTCTCTAGTGGCCACGACTCGTGGTCACCTTCCATTGTATACACTGCCAACATTACACCTAAAGCTCACCATAGGGAACTACATAAGTCATTACTGGTGACCACGACTTGTGGTCACCACTGGTGTTCTTCACTGCCAAAAAGTCCTCCTCCTTAACCTCATCCTTGACCACAACTGACTCAACGAGTCGTGGTGCTGACCACGACTCCTGGTTATGTCTGTGGTTACCCCAAACTTAAACATTTCCAACTTAAGTCTAGCTCCTCACCACGAGTCACTCCACGACTCGTAGTCCACCCCAGGGGTCACAGGATGACTCGTTCTGTGACTTGGTACAGAAAATCTTATTTTCTCCATTTCAACTCCCGGGTCCGATCTTAGGGTTTTCGGGGCATTACACACCGATTTAGATATCTTATTCCCCTCACTTTTAGTGATGTTCCTCTCTCAAATTATCAATTCAAAGCATGGAACATAATAAGCAAGGCACACTCACACTCACAAATGATGTATCATCAATATGTAACATACCATAAGCTTTCCCTTTATGTACACCCAAACTAGTTACTTATTTCAAGAGATTAAGATCCTAAGGACTTTTCTTGGTTGTAATGTCGGCTAAGGGACAGGTAGGAATGATTTTCTTTGATAGTGACTACCAATCCTAAGCACTTTTAAGACATTTTTCATCTTTCCTGTCCACCACTTTTTCCTTTATTGTTCACTCTTCACTCTACTCACCCTTTTAGTTTTCTTTTCATGCCCCTTTATTCACTAGTTGGCTGCTACTTTCTGCTTGTAGAATTAAGAAGGATATTCACTATTAAAACTCTTTCTTTCATTTTCCTAGCAGCAACTAAACAACATATTTTGGCCACCCCTTCTTCCTACTTTCTCTTATTACTTTCCCCACATTTTTATTTCTTTCCTTTCCCTTATCATTCATACATTGGTGGACATTCATTTTCAAGTCTCAAAGTGCCTAAGACTACTTTGGATTAACAATTCTAGAGGTCACACAACAAAAAAGAGTAGGCAACTTTTGTGTCTAAGAAAAGAATAAGGCTTATGGCTCAAGTGGTTAACTAGGTAAAATATTCAGGAAGGTAAAACAAACATGGAAAACATGCCTTTTTTTTTCAAAGAAATGCCTTAATCATCTCTTAACTCTTTAACAACTAGCCATCCAACACACACTAAGGCAAGTTCTAGGTGTTACATTATGTTCAAAACACAACAATTAAGATAACCTCACATGACATTAAGATTCTAGTCGATTTCCTATAGCTACAAATTCATACAATCACATTGGATGATATTTTTCATCATTAAGCCCTAAAAGTGTCTTGAGTCGAGTCAAAGAACTATGTGTGTCTCTCATGGAATTCTCACTTATGCAATTGACATGACCACTATATTGACACTAGCATAGCCGCTAAGTGGAATATCAAAGAGAACACAAGTTGTTTATGTCTCACTCAATCCTAAAAAAATGTGACTAATTTTCCCTTAAGATGGTCGTGAACCATCCATCTTCAGGAAAATCTTTTTCTTCTCCAAAAAATTTAAAATGCTTCTAAAAATGAAAAATTTACCCGGTTCAAAGGTCTCCCACTTAGAAAAAGAGGCCATAAGAAAAAATTGAAGGGTAGGTGAGACATGCCATTTTCAAAAATTTTCAAATAAAAACTTTATGGCATACTCACCCTTAACCTCAAATTTTTGGAAGATAGCCCCTCACCCCACACTTAAAGTCATGCTCTATCCTTAGAGAATCTCTGCAACAAAATCAGACATGGGTGAGAAATACTCCTTGAAGCCCTCCGGGATCTAGCTAGCGGCATTTCTCTTTGATTCATGGGTCGCACAACCCCACACTTAAGCTGAAGACGTGCTCCTTAGCATTGATTTTGGGTAGTTAGACTTCCCCTTCTCAACACACAAAACAAAAAACTAAAGTGACACTATATAGAAAGTAGGAAAAATTGAACTAGTACAAATTGGGTTGTCTCCCAACAAGCGCCTGATTTACCGTCGCAGCAAGGCGACATCAAGTTTCACCACTTTTCCTTCCATTTTAATCATATAAATTTCACCCCTAATTTTTTTTCCAATTTTCTGTTATGCTCAAGGGGAGGTGGAATAAGCATGAAGGGACCAAGTAATAAATTTCGCATCTTGCCTTTCTTGGCCCTTAAGTGAGGGATGTCATTATGTCTCTTTGGCATAATAAGTTTTAAAATATAGGGGTATTTTTCCTCATCTACACATCTCTCCATAGGCATGGAAGGCTCTATTTCTAGGTTGCCCACCAAACACAATGTCAAAAGTGTTTAGAATGAGGACCAACAAACCCTAACTCCAAGATTGAATTATGCTTGACATCCTCACTTTTATCCACCTTCTCAACATCAACATGAACCAACAAAGAATTGTCTAGTGGTTGCATTCTTCTTTCTATTCCATGCATTGGCTAGTATCTGCAACACTTTGTAGTTGGGTCTCATATACCTCAACTTTTTTACTTAAAAGACCCTGTAGGTCATGGATACTTGAGCGAAATTGGCTTATCTCTTATTTGAGCTCTATTCTCCCTTCCACTTGAGGTTCCTATTGAGTATTGACTAAGACCGTGACTTGAAAATCATTATAAGTTAAATCCTTAGCCATCATCTCTGTGAGCTTGGAACTCATCCTTTTTAAGGATTTTCCTTGTTTAGTAAGCTGCTCCCTCATGTATTCCATATGCTCCGGGATCAATTTTTCCATATCGCTTTTTTGTGCATGATGTTCCTCTTCTTCATTGTTCCTATAAGCATAAAAAACAATATAAGGAGCATAATAGAAGCTTGGGAAGGGGAATAAGAATTTGGGAAACTACTCCAATGTCCATCCAGACCACCAGATACACCACAAGTATGACAGTGTTGCCACAAGTGGGGTCCTTATCCAATGGCCTGTCATTCAACCCATTTATATACCAAGATATCATGTTAAGAAGAGTGGTAAAATACTAAAAAAATCTATACAATATACATACAAAAATTAAAAACTTGAATAGTATAATAAAAGTCCTTACCCAAAAACAATTAATCAATATTCAAGTCCCCGACAACGGCGCCAAAAACATGATGTCGCCAAGCGCACGCAAGCGCATGTGGTTGTCAAGTAATATAAGATAGTGAAGCCTCGATTACCGATCCCTCAAAGACTTGTCTGATTAATCAGTTTGGGTTAACTCTTCATTTTGATACTCTAACAAAAGCATATATAAATGGGGAATAGTTTGGAGAATTAAACTACTAAAACATGAAATGAAAATGAAATAATTAACTAAAGTTGTTGCAAACTTGTTTGTACTTCGAATGGTGATGAAAATCTAGGGAAATGGCGCTTTTGCTTCAAGTTGAGTTATCAAGACTTGATTACACTAGATTAATTCTTCTTAAGGTTTCTAGTTGCAAGTTACTATCTTATTTCTGACCACTCTCCTGAGCATCCAAGAAGTATCTCATGAACTCTAACTCCTATATATCTATGGTCGCAGTAGAAACATGAATGACGGTTATTCCTACTTGTATATCCACTAAACAGGGTTGAAGGATATATCCCTATGCTCATCAACAACTTCTAACCTTCAACCCATGGGCCAAAGGACCTTTGAGTTCCTTTTTTATATTTACTTTTAACCCTTTCAGTTCCCTCTCCTGAGTTCAACCAAAAGCCAACAAATTTATTCACAAAGTGATCAATCTAGCGAATAAGCAATTAAAATAAGTAAATATAAATATCCTTTAATGAAGAATCAAAACTAGCAATAATCCATCTTTCAAACATCACCCATAGCTATGGCCAAATCCCTAGAATGGGCGTTTAGCCACTCATGTTCAAGGGAAAAAACAAATAAATCATCATTCAAAGAATAAAAAATAATAAAAAAATAAACCTAAGTTATGAACTTGTCTCTCCTCCAAAATTGTGTTACAACCTTCCTTCGATCAAACAAAAGGATATATGATTGCTAACAAACGACCTAGATGTTATATTAATAAGTGATTCCTTAAATCACATTTTTACCCTTAAGTAATTGGCTTTATAAATCAGCAAAATCCATACAGGTCAGGGCCTGGTGCTTCTCGCCTTTCATAGCCCCAGGTTGGGCTTTGATTTATTCTTAAGTTTGTCTTTAGATGCCCCATGCCAGCCAATGCACGAAGGAGTTAGTCAAATTTCTAAGCCTATGGATCCTTCAAGCGCCCCACGCCACTCAAAGCACCAGAGTGTTAGTCAAACTTTTGAGCATTTGAACCCTTCGGCATGCCACTCCATCCAAAGCACCAAAATGTTGGGAAAATTTCCTAAGTCTCGGATACTTCTGGTGTGCCACGCCATCAATCTCGCCAAGGTGTTAATCAAATTCTCCTCTAAAGTTTGGGACCTAGCATTCCATGCCACACGTAGCATCAACTTTGGTGCAGAGTTCTCTAAAGTTTAGGGGTTGGCATGCCACGCCACCTTAGCACTAGGCCAACTTTCACGAACTCTTCTTTCTTCACAACTTTTATTTTTTTCATTTTTCCTTGATTTCCTACTCAAAACATCTAAAAATATTTTTTAGCTTAAAAGACAAACAAAAACATGAATTCATGCATTTTATAAGGATTACGAACTCAAAATAAGGCAAAATATGGGTAAAAACATGGCAAACAGGTATAAGAATATGACCAATATTATTTCAGAAGGGTCTTGGTACTCAAGTGAAGCTTAGACAACTTTTCACCCAAAAATGGATGGTCAGGCCGAGTGGACCATTCAGACCTTGGCGGAAGCATTGTGAGCTTGTGTGATTGATTTCAAAGGTAGTTGGGATGGTCACCTGTCTCTCATTGAGTTTTCCTACAACAATTGTTACCATTCCAACATTCAGATGGCTCCATTTGAGGCCCTGTATGGGCGGAGATACAGATCGCCTATTGGTTGGTTCGAGGAAGGTAAGGCTACATTGATAGGGCTAGATTAAGTCTATGACGCTATGAAACAAGTTCAACTTATCATAGAGTAGCTGAGGAGAGCCTAGAATCTTCCAAAATCCTATACAGATGTTAGGAAGAGAGAGCATGAGTTTGCCGTAGACAATTGGGTGTTTTTAAATGTATCTCCCATGAAGGGAGTTATGAGATTTTGCAAGATGGGAAGCTTAGTCCCTGATATGTGGGTACATACTGAATTTTGAGGCGAGTTGGAAATGTGGCTTATGAGTTAGAGCTACCCGCTGAGTTAGAATCTGTGCATCTAGTGTTCCATGTGTCCTTATTGAAAAAGTGCATCGGTGATCCCGCTCTAGTTATTCCGATAGAGAGGATTGGTTTGAAGAACAGCCTTACCTATGAGGAGGTTCCCATTAAGATCCTTCATTGTCAGGTTCAAAAGTTGAGGAACAAAGAGGTAGCTTCAGTGAAGGTTTTGTGGAGGAATCAGCTAGTTGAGGGAGCTACATGGGAAGCCGAAGCAAATATGATGGCTAGATACCCGCATCTTTTCCCTTCCATATTAGTTCCAGCATGAGGTACTAGTTTCTTCCTTAGTATTCTATTCAGTTTCATGTCAAGTTCATGTCTCTCAGTTCTTTTCATGTCATAGCATGCATGTATGTTTCATGAATTTAGTCAAGTCATGTATTTTAGCTCAGAGTCAATCACTCCGCCAGTTTTTAGTCTATAGCCTTAAATTTGGGATTATAGTTCATTCCCCATTCTTTGAGCCTAGTTAATCAACATTCGAGGATGAATGTTCCCAAGGGGGACATATTGTTATACCCTAAAAAGTACCTAGGATCATGTTCTAGAATTGCAGCCGAAACTGATAGTAAATATGGCACTAGGCCATATCACAAAGCATAGGATGATTCTCCCAATAAACCAACGATTCATTGGTTTTGTCCATGGTATCCAACTTCTGAAAAATGTCAAAAATCACCCAGAATCAACGAGTGGATTGTATGACCCGTTATTTGATTGCACCGGTTGTTGTTTCTAGTCATTGGAGCAGGTTTAGAGAATGATTCCATGGCAAAGCAGAACCAATGAATGGGTACAACTGGCCGTTGTATGGACCAATAACCTGTCCTATTGGTCATTAGTTCTGCTAGATTCCAGTTTTGTTTTGGTAGTTTGGGAGTATTTTGGTAAACTCTTATGCTTTCAACTCCTAGGTGATGTTGTTTTAGGCTTCCTAAAGGTATGATTAAAGGGATAATCTAAGCCTAAGACTTCACTTCCATCAAACATCCATATATTTGATTTCCCCTCTCAAGGAAAGACTAGGGTTTGTCGTCTCCATATTCCCAATTTCTCTTGGGTCTTCAAGGCTAGTGAAGGAGTCATCAAGGCCAGGTATGTAGGGTAATGAATGGGAGAATTATTCCACCCTCATGCCCTTTCCAAGTAAAATCTCATGATCTTTATTCTTCTAGTTTCAAGTTGGCTAAATTCTAGGGTTAGACCCATATATGATGAAATTCTCATGATTCTTTATGAATTCAATTCTCTTATGTTAATATTTATGATTTATGAATTTCACTACATGTTTTCTACTATAATCTCTCATGAATCTATGATTTTCAAGTTATAATGATTTTACTCAATTATGCATTATTTCACGAATCTCAAACTTATGTATCATGGTCGAATCAGCGGCATTGTTTCCCTGTATAGTTCACATATGTTAAGTATGATTATGATTTTCATGTTTTCTAACTAGCCGATGTAAAATAAAAATATATTTTATTATTATGACTATGAGCAATATTCATGTTTTGGGAGTAGTATCTAGCATCGAGTAGGCTGAGGTTCCAGCAAACCCAAGTCTTAGAACTACGTGCCACCATAGGTTTATATATACATGTTTGAGGCCTCGCTAGAGAGTGTCCCCCCCCCTCCAAGGCTCACGAGTGATATCATGCCTTTATCGTTGTTTGCCCTAGCAAGGCTTAGGACAGCTCTGCCACTTGAGTGAGATAGTTGGGGCATCATGTGCTCATTCATGATGGTGTCGGTTATGATGAAGTCTCCTATTGTTCCTCATGTTTCAAGTTATTCATGTTCAGGATTTATGATATCATGTTTTATAGTGTATTGGACACATTGATTAGTTATATGAGCTTTTACTTATGATTTCAATCATGGTAACTATATGATTTTACTTTCAAAATCTTGGGTTATTATGTTTCAGCTTATGATGAATAACTCATGTTTATGACTGTTACATGATCATGAGTTTAGCATGTTGCGCTACTCTCATTTCTCTGTTTATTCTATATCGACAATCTTATTTTACTGTTTTGCAAGCATGTTTTACTTACACTACATACTCAGTATATTCAAAGTACTAATCGTATACTTTATGCTATAATGTCTCATGATATAGGTTCGGGGATCAGTCTTAGCCTCAATGTTAGCTCCGCTCCTGTCTCAGTCCAGTCCAGCCCCAATTTGGGTGAATCCTCATCTTCCGAGGATACTTGATAGTTGATGCTTTATTTTACATCTTTCAGTTTCAAACTTAGTCGAGCTAGTTGGGGTGTCATCCCATCAAATCATCTTATTACTAAAGGCTTTTCAAATTATTATGTATTAGATGATTCAGTATTGTTGACTTTTTGTCCTCGCTCATGCTTATTAATATGTAGACTTTCCACTTACATTATGTATATGATTCGTTTCCATTTAGTTATGCTCATTATTATGTTATGAATGTGTCATTGGTTAGCTTGGAGTCATTCGTGGTTCTAGGTCCCGTGTCTTGATCTAGGATGCACGCTCAAATACTAACACTTAATTTTGAGTTGAACAGGAAATTTTTCAAGAGGTGGTTAAATAGAATTAGTCTAGGAACTTTGGAGCTAATCCTTTATTTATAGTGCATAATAAGTTGAATAAGGTTAGCTAGGAACTATCTAAATGGAGCAGAGATACCTATGGAGATATCTTTAAGCAGATTGCAACCCTAGAATGTCATGACCCGAGCATGGACCCCGGATCAAAATATGAGACCTAGAACCATGAATGGTTCCAAGATAACTCATGGTACTTACTTATCATGAATAAGAGAGAATATTTAAAGCGGAAATTAACTAGAACTCAACATAAGCGGAAGTCTGCATAACATAAAAACATAAGCATAAATACGAGTCAACAATATTGAACTATCTATACATAGTTGGCTGAAAAGCCTCTAAACATACTATGAGTTGATAGGAAAACATCACCAACTAGCTCACTAAGTCTAAAACTAAAATACATAAACAAAAGAGACATGAACCAAAACTATCATCCTCGGATAATGAGGATTCACCAAAATAGGGATCGTACTGGACTGAAGCAGGAGAAAACTAACGTTGGGACTGGGACTGGTCACCCGATCTTATATCATGAGACGATATAACATAGAATATGTGGTCAGTACTTTGAATGTACAGAGTATGTAGAGAAATTAAAACATGCTAGTAAAATGATAGTCTAAAATCATGAGTATAAAATAAGATAGAACATGAGAGTAGCGACAACGTGCTAAAAGTCATATTCCTAAAATAAACATAATCATGAGATATTCGTCATAAGCTGAACATGATGACCCAAAGTTTAGAAATTGAAATCATATAGTGTACCATACTTGAAATCATAAGTGAAAACTCATAAACTGATCAATGGGTCAAATATGCTATAAAATATAATATCATATGAAATGAACATAAGTAACTTAAAACATGAGGAACAATGGGAGGCTTCATCATAACTGACACCATCACGATAGAGCTCATATGATGCCCCAACTATCTCTCTCAAGTGGGCAGAGTCGTCTTAAGCTTTTCCAGGGCAAAGAACGATGAAGGTGTGATATTACTAGTGTGCGCTTAGGTAGGGGAAACACTCTCTTGAGAGGTCCCAAATATGAATATATAGCTACAGTGGCGCGTAGTTATGAGACTTGGGTCCTCGGAATCCTTGTACTACTTGGTTCTAGACACTACTCCCAAAATATGCATATTTCTCATAATCATATTCTCAAAATATAGCTTAAATCTATTTCTTGGGTGTCTTGACTCCAAACATCTCTGTAAAACTGATATTGTAAGCCTTAGCTTAAAATCATGGTGAAAAATACTTGACTTTACATGGTCTTTCTCAATCATGAAATCATACATACTTGAATAAGGCTTCATAATTCAAAATCATGGAATTGTGAGTTTAAGAATTTTTAAACATTCATGCATACTTTGATAATTTGTCATACTAGAAATCATGGGCTGATAAGCTTGAAATTCATAAATCACGCATAATAGGGAAAAATCATCATAAGCTTTAAATCATCAATTCATGAGGAATTTGAGAGTTAAATCTTCCCTAATAATCATATTACATTAAATAGAATATGAGAGAATTGAACCCATAAGATATCATGCATAATTGCATGGAATTGGGTTAAACATTAGAATTTCACAATTTATAACTTGAGAAGTAGAGATCATGAAATTTAGCTTGAAAAGGGTATGAGGGTGGAAGGATTTTCCCCATTCATAACCCTACATACTTGAGCTTGAACAAATCTTCAACTTGATTGGAGACCCAAACGGAATTGAGATGAATAAGATGATGAAACCCTAGCTCCTCTTGAGGGGATTTGATCTTCACTTAGGGATGTTAAGAGTAGAATGATGATTTAGGATGATTAAAACCCTTTAAAACACCCTTTAGTAGGCTTAAAATGACTTATTTTAGGATTGAGGAACTTTAAAATTACGAAAACACCCTTAAAAACCCAACTGGAAAATACTCTCTAATAGTCTCAATGAGTGACCCGACGACCCGTTAGGACACTTGATGGGTCGTCACCTGATTCTTTGCCACTAGAAAAGTTTTTTCCAATTTTTATGATCTTCTCTTGACGCCTCCACTTAAAGATTTGTCATGACACTTGACGGATCACTTCACTACTTGTTATGTCTCTCTGAAACTCAACTTCTCTCGGCTTTCTTGCACCTAACGACTCACTTAACGAGTCTTTAAGTGGACTAACGAGTCACTTAATGAAGCCGTTCTATGATCTAGTGCAGTTTTTCCTATTTTCTCTGTTTCAGTCCTCAGGTCTGATCTAAGGGACATTTTGGGTGTTACATAAAAGAAGTGGTAAAGGTTCATGAGATGGAATTTGAACAAAGTCCTTCTAATTTCAATAGGGAAAGACTTCAAAAATTTCAAGCAGAGCTTATTAAATTCTGTGTTGTGGAGGAGAAGTTTTGGAAACAAAAAGTTGGTATGCAATGGTTTAAAGATGGAGATAGAAATACTAAGTTTTTTCATGATCATGTAAATGGTAAGAGAAGTAAGTTATAGCTCAAGAGAATACAAGATACTAATATAAACTTGTTAGAAACTAAGGAGGAGATCACTTAGGAAGATATACAATTTTATAGTGATCAATTTGCTAAGGATCACAATCCAACCAACTTGGATATTCTGGAACACATCCCTTGGCTGATTTATGAAGAGTAAAAGAAAGAAATGCATGACATTCCAGAATTTAAGAGGTAAAGAAAGATGTGTTTAGTCTAAATGAAGATAGTACAGGAGGTCCAGATGGTATCACTGGGAAATTTACCAAGTTTTTTGGGACATTATTGCACCAGATATGGTTAGAATGGTACAATCTTTCTTCTATGGACATGAATTACCTAGATATGTAACGTGTACTAATCTAGTGTTGCTGTAAAAAAAGAAGGAGATCTTCACATTTTCATTTATGAGACCTATAAGTCTTAGCAACTTCAACCATGAGATCTTCTCCAAAATCTTAAATGAAAGGCTAGTTCATTTATTGCCTTCTATTATTTCCCCTCAACAAGCAGGTTTTGTCAAAGGAATAAGCATAGTGGAGTGGAAAACATCTTGTTAGTACAAGAAATTGTTCATGATATTGGAATAAGGGACAAACCAACGAATGTAGTAATAAAATTAGACATGACTAAGGCGTATAACAGGGTTTGCTGGTATTTTTTAACTAAGGTGGTAAGGAAGATGGGATTTGGAGAATTGTTGATTGACATGGTATTTAGAATAGTTTCCAATGATTGGTAATCTGTTCTAATAAATGGTCAGCCACAAGGTTTCTTTAGGTCTATTAGGAGAGTGAAACAAGAGGATCCTTTGTCCCCAACTTTGTTCATCATAGTTGTGGAATGTATGACAAGAGCTCTAAATGTATTACACAAGAATGAGAAGTTCAGGGGTTTTGGAATGACAAAGTGGAGCCCGTACATTAACCATGTAGCATATGCAAATGACACTATAATTTTCACCTCAACAGATAATTACTCACTAAAGTTGGTGATGGATACTCTAGCTACATATGAAAAGGTGAGTAGACAACTAATCAATAGGGGGAAGAGTGCAGTGTATATGCATGAAAAGGCAAAGGAAGATTCAGTAATACTGGTAAACAGTAAGAATGATTCCTAGAAAAGACTTCCCCTTCATATATTTAGGGGTGCCAACCTACTACAGTAGGAGGAGGAATGCATATTATAAAGAGATCATTCATAAAGTAAGTAACAAACTCTTCTCTTTGACCAGAAAACTACCATCTATTGGGGGAGGATCACACTTATTAAGCATGCCTATAAATTTGCTTTCTTCCTGTGACCCCCCTACAGGGGTAATAGCTAATGTTCACAGGATGTTTGCCAAATTTTTTTGGAGTAATTTTGTAGGAAATTCTAGCAAACACTGGGGTACATGGTCTATTTTGTGTTATCCTCAAGACGAAGGAGGTATGGGTTTTAGAAGATTACAAGGTGTTTCAAAGGTTTTATTTGCTAAATTATGGTGGAATTTTAGGACCAAGCAATCACTATGGAGAATGTTCTTAAGCAATAAATTACTCAAAGAAGGAACATGTTATGTTAGTGGGTTGAAAGTGAGGTACTTATATATGGAAGAAGATGTTACAAATGAGAGATCAGACTAAGCAAGAAATAGGGTGGCAACAAAAACAGAGGTCAATCTCACTTCTAGTTTGATAATTGGACAAGACTTGAAGCATTGTATCATGCCACTAGATCGGATCATGAATGTGATAAAATTTTGGTTCAGGTATATGAACAACAGAGTTGGGAAGATAGAATGCAAAAAGGCTGAGAGAAATTATCCCCAATGATGTTGTGGAACATATTCTAAGCAATGTACCACCTCCTAAAGATATTCATATAATTGATAAACCCTTCTAGAATCTGGAAACAAGAGGAAAATTCACTTTAGGGTCTATATATTAGTTGAATAAACAAATAAAAGAGGAAAGTATGGTATATAAAAAATATGGATCATGTTATACCCCAGAAGCCCAAAGATCAAACCCGGGAGTTTAAACGGAGAAAAATTAAAATCTAGCACCAGGCATCAGAATGAGTCGTGATGTGACCCATGGGAGCAGCCCATGAGTCGTGATATGACTCGTGGTAAGGCCCAGGTGATGAGTTTGATGTTTGGGAAAAGGGAATCCCCACTGACGTGACCACGAGTCATGGTCAGTCACCACGATTCGTGCGCAGGGGTCATGAGCAGCAGGGTAAAAATTTTAATTAACGATGAGGTAGTGTACGCGACGAGTGGTGACCACGAGTCATGTTCACCAGTAATGGATCGTTAAGTCACCCGTGAAGAGTACATGAGACATGATTAGCAGTGCACTTGACGGATTACTCCATGAGTCGTGGACCATGATGATGAGTCGTTAGGTCCCTCATGGGGACCAACTGGCTGTTATTTTCTGCGATTTTAGTAAGGGATTATCCATAATTCCTAAGATCCTAAGGCCCAAACTAAGTCATTTAAGTTATGAATGATGTCTTTTAAGAGGGTTAAGCTTATTTTAGGCCATATTCATTCATGCATGCAAAGATAGAAGGTTAGAGGGGATGATCAAGCTAGTTCTTCTTCAATTTCTTTTCAATTCCTCTTGGGCAATCAGAGAAGTGTAAGAATCAGGTTTAACCAGGTATGTAGGGTTATGAATGGGTGATTCCTTTCACACCCATTCCCAATCCCTCTCTAAATCATGAATTTCCTATGTCAAATCTATGGGGTTTTAATCCAATGCATGAATTTCCTAAATTCTCTACAGGGGTATGATTTAAATATTTTTCTATTATTGAATTATGAAGCATGGGCAAGTTTTATATTGTTTTCAATTAAAAAGAATGTTTCAAGTTTTATGAATTAAAAAGCCCATTGATGAGAAGTTCATGAAAGATGAGATTTGTGATGAATGTATGATTATGATGAGATATTATGATAAAAAGCATGTTTTCAAGATACACATGTTTATAATCATGTTTTTTATGTGAATTGAGTATTTTCGAGCATGAGAAAGTATTGGGCAATGCCCACATGTTCAGATATGATTTAAGATTTCCTGAATTAAGCTTACCACATGGTTTTGGAGCGAAAACTCTCAATTATCTTTCAGCCTGTGGTATGGTTTGAGTTAAAGCTTCTCATATGCATAATTTTATCTTTGAGATGTATTTGATTATGAGTTTCGTCAATAGACGATGTTGAGCTTCATTGAAAAATGATGGAGAGCATATGCATATTTTTGGGAGCAGTGTCTAGCACCAAGTAGGCTAAGGTTCGATCACCCTATGCGTCAGAACTACGCACCAACGTAGGTTATTCTTATATATTATTTTGAGACTTCCCTTGTGAGCTATCCCCTGCCCCGATTGGGCTATGAGCTTGATATCGATATCATGGTATCGTCTCTAACCCTGGAAAAGGCTTTGGATGGCTCTACCCACTTGAATGTGATAGTTGGGACCACGTAAGCTCTATCGTGGTATGTCAGTTAAGAGACGAGTCTCCCATTGTTCCTCATGATTTCAGTTATGCATGTTCATCATTCATCAGATTTATATATCTATACATGTTCTAAAGAAGGTTTGACTCAATTTTCAATTTTACTCATTTCTAACAGATTTCAGCTTTGAGACAATCAATTCAGTTATGATGTTACGTTATGTTATGATGAGATCATGATTTCATAAAGAATGCATGAAAACCCTACTCTCAGATCCTTACTTTTTATGTTTTACATTATACATGTTCTTAAATGGTTTTACTTATTTAAGCAGTTTTACTTACCTTGCATACTCAGTACATTCCACGTACTGACCGCATACTCTATGATGTATCATTTAATGATTAGGACCTGGCTCTCAGGCTCAGCCTCGTTCATAGTCAGTATTTAGATTAGCATCTTACGTTGTTGGTGAGTCCTCATCTCCTGAGAACTAGACTTATTCGGATTTCCTTTATGTATTTTCAGTTTCAGCTTTATTGAGTTAGTTGGGTCTTGTTCCATCAACTCGTTATGTTTAAAGGCTTCTCAGACAAAGGATGTATTCAACTTAAGATTGAGTATTTTGATGTTATTTTTAATTTAGACTTTCCCTATGATTATCTTGTGATTCTTCAGTTTTATCGGTTAAGTTAGATGTATGTTCATTCCATGGGTCGACTTGAAGTCTTTCAGGGCTCCTTGTCCCGTGTTGTGATCCGAGCCTCCGGTCAGGTCGTGATAGATCAAAGGGCTACCAATCAAAATTTCATTCTTGTTATGGAGATTTTGGCAATACAAACTACCTTTGGATTATGTGGTGAGGAAATAGGGCTTCACTTTCCATCTAGATGTTTCTGTTGTTAAGAACCTATGGAAGAAACCTTAACACACGTGTTTTTACAGTCTCCAACAACCCAATACCTATGGAAACAATTCAATTGACCAATAGGTTTTAACGTACAAGGTCTAGAGTTTATTCAAGTTATTAATCTTTGGTGGGAAGCCCCTATAAATCCATATGTTACAGATGTTGTTCATGCTATCCCAACAATCATTCTATGGAAATTGTGGAAAAGAAGAAATGCCATTAAGCATGGTGGGGAAAATATCAGATGGAAATCTTATGTAACAATTTATGCACACCGTAGTCATTTTTTTGAAGGTGAGAAGAAGTAATTTCAAATATGCACCATATAGTTTGAGGGATTTAGCACAGGGATATACTTATAAAATTAGAATGAAGCAGGTGTTATGGACAATCCCTAAGAAGGGATGTCTCAAGTGCAACACGGATGGAGCATCAAAAGGTAATCCAGGAAGGAGTGGCACTGGAAGAGAGCAATTTCACTCAGTCTTTTGCTAAGAACCGGTGACTCGGCGGCAACTCACGGGTCTCCACCTACATTCCGCCGCTGTACCACTGGTACCACCAGCACCTGATTTTGATCCTGCAAATTGTCGGTCATACAATCCTTAGAATTTTGTTCCTTGGCTTAGGACAGTTATTGCTTTTTCTTTTCAATTATGGAAAATACAAAAATAAATGTTGTTTTGTTGCGGCACTAACATGGATTTGCAGAATTATGACTTTAACCAGGAAGCCAAAAAAGCACAAGACACCCTCCATATCAAAAAGCAAGAGCAAAGGGAAGGCCAAGGCAAACCCATCCCCTACAAACACTAGGGAGGCAATCATTTTCTTTGTGCCCGACATGAAGGCACACTATGCCATCTGTGAAGGAAAATCAATCACAATTAAGAAAAGATTTGATCTGGTGGGCCTGGGGAATGATTTCCCCAACATAACTTCGTAATTTGCCGACAGGTAGTGGAACATATTTTCTGAACCTTTTCCAGAGTGCTACACCAACTTGGTACCTAATTTTTATGAATCATATAAGTCATGGAGAGAGTCTATGAAGCATAAGAGGAAAGTTGATGAGTTTTCTTGCCTTCCCTTAGTCCGGATCAGGGGTGTAGAGGTAGATATTACTCCAGCTGCCATCAATGCATTATTTCAGGCTAATGAGATTGATCTAGGGACTGAGTTTGCAGAAAGAGTGGCCGACAAGGAAAATTAGTTCAACTGGATAACTCCAATCATTGCCAGTGGTCAGCTCTTAGGGGCCTCCATGGGTGGGGAGATTTCGAGGCATGATCTCAAGTTTGAAGTAAAAATGTGGCTAGAGTTTGTGTAGGGTTGAATTATACCATCAAAGAATGACCAAAGAGTAAACTTGGAGATAACTATACTCATTGCATGTATCATGACAGGGGTGCCCATTAATTTTGGGGAGATTGTGGTCAATAAAATGAAGAGAAAGGCCAGGCAGCAGGGAACTTCCGTGCCATATGCTGTGCTTATTTCTTAGTTATGCCTTAATGCAGGGGTGCCACTATTCCCTGATGAGTCTTCTAGCTCTGCCACTGTTGTAATCAATGTGGATAGAAAAAGGGATGTTGAGGCACCCAAGGTGATGCGAAAGAGATTGCAAGCTTTTGAGGCTCCCGAAGGCTCCACCTCCCATGACATAGAAGAGACCCCCTTTGCTCCAGACCATAATGTGCCACAAACTGAGACATTGAGTCATGCAACTAGGGTAGAACCATTTTGAGTACTTTCACCTCCTCCCACATCCTATCGCCCAAGCAGAATTCAAGAACCTTGCCGAGATGACACATTCTCATAAGAGCCTACTCCAAAAGCCGGCTCAAAATTCCCCAGCCCTTAAAACCCAAATAGTGAAAAGGGAGATGAAGAATGTGTGCGATAGCTTTACCAAGCTATGCTCTTGGGTGGATATAGTAGAGGGCGCAGTGACATCTCTTCGGGTTGAAGTGCAAAAGTTGAGAAGCCAAGCACCAAGGGAAGATTCGGACATGAGCGCACCTGATGCAGCTATGGTTGCTCCACCTACAGCCCGAGGCCCCATTGATGATCTATTTGAGGGATTAGGTGATGATGAGAAGACCTGGGGAAATAAGCTCCATGATGCCAATTAAGAGGCCAATGTTTATGCTGAGGACTAGTCACTTCAAGGAGTTCCCACCACCCTTTCTATTTTTCTTGCATACATTGGGGAAAATGTATTTTTATAGTTGGGGGTGGGTTGAGATCTCTCTTTCTCTCTTGTGGTTACTGTTTAATTGCTGTGCCCTTGTTGGGCTTGTTGTTGATCTTTTGTTGCCCTTGTCGGGCATGTGATGAATGAAAATTTGTTCTTAAGTTGTTAGAGCCATTAATTGAGTTTGTGTTCAATTTCCAAATGTTTCATGACCCAAGTCTCAATTATCGTCTTTTGTTTATGTATTTAGTGAATAAACTTCAAGAATTTTCTATATATCACAATTCTTTCCCAATGAGCGATTTTCTTTTCTTTTCTTTTGTTGTCAAACCAGGTGGCATTTCCCAATGATAGATTCAAAGGCGACTTTCTTAAGAGAAAATGTCGAGTTTGAAGTTCTTTTTGAGTCAATAATTGCAATGGTTTCTGAGAGGCACCACCAAAAAAAATTCTTAAATGGCATGGCAATTAAAAAAATGAATTTTGAGAAAGAAAGGGGTAGTTGAATTTGAAAGTTGAGTACTCTTTTGTCATAAGTTACACATTCTTTTGTTGGCTTCTTCATTCACATGATATCTTGTTTTATGACTCTTGATATGGTGATGATAATCGTGTGAACCTCTTGGATGGTGATGCTTTGTGGAAAAATTTTTAGTTTAATTCTCTTGCATGAATGATTGCCTAGAACTTGCCCCAAGTGTGACTCAAGGCGAAATCCTAGATGTAGCTGCACTTGAAACATGATTTTAGGCTTTCTTTTGTTAGCTACTTTACCTATATGACCTCCTGAGCATGAATCTTTGATAGTCAATGTTGAGCCTTCAAACCTTTTCTTTGAAAACCATATTACAAGCCTATTACCCCCTTTGTAATCCCTCTTTGACACTCATCCTCCCTAGTGTTAGTTGTGAGAAGAAATGGAAAAATGATGCTTGAGTCCAAAAAGTGTGGGAATAGAAAAGGGAAAGATGAGGCAAAATCCTAAGTTTGGGGGTTTCAAAAAGGAAAATGGAGACCATGATGTGAAATTCAATGTAAGGTAGCACCACATTTTGAAAAAAATAAACAAATTGGTTGGTGAAAAGAATCAAATTGTAGAATTGTGTTGTCTCTTTCTTAAATGAGATTAGAAGTGGTAACTAAGGAGAGATAAGGATGGTTCTTGTGTCAAAAGTGAAAATGTTATTCAAGGAGAGATAAGGTGGTGGGGGAGGGATCGAAAGAAAAAAATGGAGTATGCAAAAGTGTTCACAAAAAAGGGCATTAGGGTGGTTCTAGTCACTAGAACTAAAAAGTCATCCTATCTTTACCCCTAGCCTTCACATGACCTCCAAGTCCTAATTGATTTTAAGTGTAGCAACTCTACATTAGTGGCGAGTTACACGAAAGGTAAGCCTATATGTCAAGTTATGTGCATGAGAATTTCTTTGTGAGAGTGAGCCTATTTGTTTCATGCTATAATCCCTTGTAGTTAAATGATATTCTCTATTGATGTGAGTAGCATCACCTCCTTAGAGAACATGCTTGTAAGTTCCAAAAGATGTTATTGAGACAAAAATGTAGTGAGCTTTAAGGAAAACTTTGAATATGAATTTTTAATGACTTAAGATGCTATATAAGCTTGTTGTGATCAACCATGCCCCTTGTTTTGAATGAAGGAATCAACTGTGAATCATGCCAATTGATTGTGGTCATCTCTTGAAGCACTTGCATATAGTATTGAGTCTCCTCTTTTTCTTTGAGTTGGTGAGCAATCTTTGGGTTATCGGGGTCGTAGTGGTCCCTTGTGCATAATCTCATGTAGAATTACATGCTTACTCCTATAGTTCAATTGTAAAGAATTGAATTGCTTGAGGACAAGAAATGGTTCAAGTTTTGGGGTTTGATGAGTTAGTAATTTACCCACTCATTAGGCTTTTAAACATGAGCTTTTTCTTGATTTTCAAGTCATTTAGGAGGATTTTATTTTTGTTTTTTTATGCATTCAACTTAAAGATAGAAGTCAAGGAATTTGATAAAAGCATGGAATTAATGAAGAGGACCGGCGCCCTACCGAATGGGACTGGCAAAATGCCGGCCAAACGCAGGAGCATACTGGTGTGAAGTGGAAGGTGCACCAGCAAAACACGGGTCAGCACCTGCAAACTGCCAGAGCCAACCCTGGTAAAATCAAAAAGTCACTGGCCCCAGCTGCGACAGAGAAGCGCCCCACAGGTGGACACAAGTGAAACGTCGTTGACTCGCAAGTAAGGCCGTCTTCAGGAGGGAAAAATCATCTATCAAGGGATTTGAGGATTATTTTTTAACTATTTCTGTACATTCTCTAAAGAAGTACTAAATACTCCATTCCAAATTTGTAGAGTTAGAGAGAAATATTGAATAGCTTTTCTTCTTCTTCCTCAAGGTACAAACCACCATTAAAGACAATTTTGAGCTTGCTATTTACTCTTAATGATGAATTTTATGAATTTGTTTGTTAATATGCTTTTTTATTATTCATCTATGAGTAGGTAGATATTTTGTTAGGAGTGTGTGCATGATTGGGGATAGATTGGATTGGATATTGCTATATTAATCTTGCAATTACTCGTTTAGTATAAATCTATTATTTTCTCCCAAGTTATAATAGAATTATCCATAGTTGCAAATGTAGGTTACGTCTACTTATTTCATTTTTGCTTGAAAATGGAAATTGAATATGGATGAGAAAGCAATGGTGGGAAATTTGGTCTTACTTGTGTGAGTTTGGCCTAGATATAACCAAAACTCTTAAGCATACACCCATTAGAGATTTGAGGCTAGAGATAGCTCAAATCTTTCCTAAGCTATAGTGGATAAATTAATTGAAGCCTTGGGATTTGAGAAAATTGTTATGCCCCAGAAATTTTTTGGTGATTATTTGATGTTTGTATACTATGTTAAGGGAAGTACGGGCTGTATATTGGCCATAGGTGAGGAGAAAAACATGTGCGAATGAAAAATCAAAGAGTATGTGAAGTTCATAAGTAAGGATCAATTTTAAATAACCATATCTCCCAATTTATAATGAGTTAGAAGCTCCACGACCTATCAAATTAAAGTTCCTTGAGGTAGTTTTCAAAACATCAAACTACTCTTCAATCAGAATTTGAAGTAAAAATTTATTGGCATTTTACGGTAGCACTGTCAAGCAGTGACATGGCCACCGCCCTAAAAACGGTCACCGCCCAAACCTCTTTATCTTTTGAGATTTGTATTGAGAAGTCACTTTCACCTTTCTAGATTTCAAGCTGCCTACTTATACTCTTCAATTCTATATATATTTCTAGTAGCAACCAAGGAATATAAAAGGAAAAAACCAAGATAAACTCCATTAAAACTCAAGCTAAGTGAAGGAGATCAATCACAAGGTGAAGGTGGTGTGTTGGTGGCTGTTTTGGATGCATTTAGGCAGTGTCGTTGTGGTGAATTTGCTGCATTTTTAAAGCTGTTCTAAGCTAAATATATTCTCACTTTTTATAGGGATTATATACAAGTATAAAGGTGAGAATTATACTACTAAATTTGCTTGAATTCATGAGTTAAAGACTAGAAGTTAGAGGTGTGTTTTTGAGCTCACCTACTAGAATTCTACTACTGTTTTTGCTGCGTTTTGGACTGCAAGGGTTCTGAGCTTTTGGACAAGAAGTTAAAGTAAAATACTCATATTTTAACCTATAATAACCCCCAGAAAAAGGTAAGTGTCTATACTATTCAAACTTGCCTAAAAATCCTAGAAAAGCTAGAAATTCGAGGCTATGTTGGGCTGCCATTTTTGGTATGTTGTTGTTGAAGTTGCTGCTAGTTTTTGAAAGTTTGAACAGCTGTGTTTTTCTGAGAATATACTCCATATTTGTGAGATTTTTTCATTAGAAAATTGAGGTAATTTCCTACTTCTATTTTCCCTCAAATTTGTTGAAACAAGCTGAAGTAAGAAATGCTAAATATTGACTTGTTTGTTTGTGTTGTGACTGCCTATTGGTGTAACGTTTTGGCTGGATAAATTTTCTTGAAACAGCCTTTTCACTTGGTTATAAACTCAATGAATTGAAGAATAAGTTCTTGTTGTTGAAGGAAAAGGTCATCTAAGGAAAACTTGTTGGAAACAATGTATGTAAGGCACTCCGTCCATTGTCCTTTCAAGCACGATTCACGTGTTGTGAGTTGAATGAGCCAGCAAACTTTTTACATGTCTTGAGATAGTATGTTAAAATCCATTTAAGCTTTAAAGTTTCATGTTTAATTGAATTTAAATGTTGAGATCATGTTTATCCCAAAGGGGCTCTTAAAGTGTAATGTTGTGTCGATTTGTTATCATAGTTGTAAATTGAGTTGGAGACCCTTCAGCATGGGCATCGTAATCTTGTCATTTACATTATGTTATATATGTTATGTTTATCATTCATGAGGTTCTGGTCACTAATGAGCCCGCATCGAGCGCGTCCGCAAGTGTACGGGTCGTGCAAGTAATATAGTGGCTCTTTTTAAGAACCGGAATGTCGAACCCACAGGGACTGGACCC
>JACEIK010005457.1:3770-25322 GCA_018107945.1 Datura stramonium | reverse complement strand
CAGCTCCTGTCATCTGGAGCTAGACAGCTAGAGGTTTATTTCCTTTCTTTTGTTGTATAGTACGGGTAGGCCGGGGCCCTGTCCCGACCATCTTATCAGTCAGTATTCTTAGAGGCTTGCAGATTGTATGTTTCCTTGTGGTTAGCTGTGCCGGTCGCGTGAGGTCGTACGTACATTTTAGTTGTTTATGTCGGTCGTGTGAGGCCTTATTCAGTTGGTAGTGGTGACCTTGTCGGTCACGTAGCTGTTTAGCATCTATTTTATTGATTCAGAAGTAACTAGACAACATAGTGGCCTTGTCGGCCTGCATAGGTTCCATCATACTACTGTCGTTCTGGTTAGCTATTGTTTACTTACAGGCGGCTATAGGCCTAGTCGGCCGGAGGCTGTATTTACAGCCATTATATAGCCCGTCATTTTCTTGAATCAGAGTTAGAGCCAGCCAGGCACTAGAAGTGCTTAGGCTTAGCAGTTCAGGTCCTTGTAGGGCACCAGGTGCCAGTCATACCCCCCAAGGCGGGGCATGACAATCAAGATACCACAAGTTATTCTCTGCAAACTTCTCTCCTAAGTGTGGTAATGTATCTCTGATTCATTGCATGATTTCATCATGGAACTTTGATTTCATGTTCACATGGCTTCAATATACATTCCCCTCCTTGCTAATTCCCTTCTTTCCCATTATTATCATGGCGATGCTTTATTTGCTAAAAGTAAGGGTAGAGGTATGGGGTAGTCATGATATTCATGTGGAATTAAATGAGGTGATGTCTGAGTAACTCAAATAGATTGAAAGGACATGCTTTGCCCGATGATAGATTGGGTAACTCCATTCTTAAGGGTAAATCGTCATTTTAGTCCTATTTCTATGTAGAATTGTTGTTTTAATATAATATGAATGGGTGTTGGTAATTTGGTGCCATTGAATTTCTTAGAATTTCTTTGGGAACAATGACATTTGGCTATTCGCTGGTAGGGTCCGGCGAAACGCTGATGGAACGCCGGTCCAACCTCTAGTTAGCTTCAGGCCACTGCTTGGAATCCACATTACATCGGCGGTTCATGGATCAGAACTGGCACCTTGCCGCCTTGTCACAGTGGAAATGTTGTCAGCCCAGTTTACTGCTTCGCATTAGCGAGACAGCGACGGTCAACAGATATCGTCTGGCGGCTCACCGGTGCTGCCTGATCTTTGATGATAATTTATTCATCTTTGCCTCTCATCTCAATTTTAGTTTAATGTTCAGTTATTTTATTCCAATACATTATGGCTACCACTAACACCATGTTTGCAGAAAATGTTATCATCTAGGAACACAAGAAAAGGCAAGGCACCGGCAAGGCAAAAAAGGCAAGGGCAAGGTCAAAGCCTCCACAACACCTACCGACTCTAGGGAGGCTATCATTTTCTGCATGCCCGACATAAAAGGGCACTACACTATCTGCAAGGGCTGGTCAATAACGGTGGAGAAAAGGTTTGACTTGGCAGGACTGCGCAGAGAATTGCCCAACATTACTACTCAGTTCACAGACAGACAATGGCATGCTTTTGCCAATCCTCTACCAAAAACCTGGCGCTGGAATTCTATGCCTCCTACCGGGCGATACAGGACCTCATGAAGCACAAACGCAAAATCGATGAAGTCCATTACCTACCTTCTGTCATGGTACCGGGGTAGAGGTAGACATTACACCGGCTACAATCAACTATTTTTTCTAGGAAGATGAAATTGACTCGGGCATAGAGTATATGGCTGGGATTGTAAACATGAAAAATTAGTTCACCTGGATAGCTCCCATCATCGCAGTTGATACCCTGTTATAGGCCTCCATGGGTGGCAAAAATTTTCGCCATGATCTGAAGTTTGAGGCCAAGTTATGGTTGGATTTTATCTGTGGCTGCATCATTCCTTCCAAAAATGAGCAGCGGATCATCTTGGAATCAGCAATTCTAATCACCTGCATTATGTCTGGAGTCCCCATTAACTTTGGGGAGATTATGGCTCAGCAGATGAAGCGGAAGGAAAGACAGGCCAGCACCTCCATGCCTTATGCAGTCCTCATTTTCCAGTTGTGTCTACAAGAGGGTGTGCCATTGTTCCCACCCCTGTCCCCGCTACATGAGTAATATCCTTGGACAGGAAAAGAGATTCTGAGGCACCCGCAGTCAAGAGGAAGAGATTGCAAGCTCTTGCGCTAGCTGAGGGATCTGTATCCAACGGGTTGGAGCTATCACCGCAGGCCCCATATTTGAATGTGTCCCACCAAGAAGCTATGGGCCAAACCTCTGGTGACACACCTCTCAGGGGAGCGTCTCCCCCTCCTACATCCTCCCAACCAAGTGGTCTCCATAAGCTCATGGAAATGAACAAATCTCATGAGAGTCAACTCCAAAAGTTGGCTAGAAGTCTCCCTACACTTATTGCTCAAACAGTTAAACGGGAGCTGAAATCAATGTATGAGAGCCTTACAACATTATGAAAATGGGTGGATGCTGTGGAGGGGGCTGTCACTTCTATCCGATGGAAGTGCCTGACATAAGCGCTCTCAATGCCGCAATGGCTGCTCCTTCCACTGTTCGAGGATCGATAGATGATTTGTTTGAGGGATTGGGGGACGATATCGAGCATTTAGGAGAGGCTGTTTTTGCTGGTGTTGTAGGAGCTGGGGAAGCTGCGGATGATGAGGATGAGGAGTGACCTGCTCAGGGATTCTTTTACCCCTTTATTTTGCATGCATACATTGGAGACAATGTATTCTATTAGCTGGGGAGGGGAAGAGTGTTTGTGTAATACCCCAGAAGTGCCTAAGAGTAGACCCGGGAGTTAAAAGTTGAAAACTGCTGAAACTAGGAAAAGTATTGCATAATGGGTGACCCAACAGATCGTTGGTCCAACCAATGACCCATTGGGATGAGTCCTGGAAAGTATCTAGACTGGGGGCAGTGGAGCAACGACCGATGTAACGACTCGTTCTGAGGAACAATGAGTCGTTGTTTGTAGCCGTGGTGGGAGATGGACTTTGGCATCTGGGAAGTAACGTGTCATCTAACAACCCATCATGAGTAAAAATGATCCATTGTCTTGAGTCATGGTAGGGGAACATAAATTTCTAGTAGACTTAACGAATGGGCACCATGACCCGTTAGAGGAAACAATGAGTCATGCTGAGACTCGTTGTGAGGAAGTTCAGAATTTTCAGAGGGGCAACCAATGACTAATACAATGAATCATTTGACAGAATTAAGACTCGTCCTATCAAGCCATGGTTTTAATTCATAAGCAAGACATGGGTAGTGTAGATGACGGGTTGTACCACGAGTCATGGTAGCTTCCAATGACTTGTTGGTACACCCGTTGGATTGACCTGTGCAGTTTTTTAGGGAAGTTTCATTAAGGGTATTTTTGACCTTTCTATGCTCTAATGCCCTAAACTACATCATTTTATGTATTTTTATGGGTATGTTAATATAGGCTAACTCCCGCTAACCTATTAATTCTCATGCATGCAAAAATTAAGAGAATTCTAGAGAGATCAAGCATATCTTCAAGCTCTTCCCTATCAATTCATCCTTGGGCATTCAAGAACTCTAGAATCTGATCTTACCCAGGTGTGTAGGGTTACGAATGGGTGTTATCATTCACACCCATGCCCATCCTCTACTAGTTTATGAAATTCTACCAAAAATCTCATGGGGTTTTAATTCAATTTTTGTGAAAATCTAATGATTTGCTAATGGGCTTTTATGATCTTTGATTTACATAATATTTTATGGATTTTGATCAGATTTTACAACTATTTTCGATTATAAATTTATTGATTTCAATCTCTAATCAATTAAGCCTACTTATGCGTGATCTATAATGAACTGATTTATGATCTACACTTTAATTATTGATATTTACAAGCCCAGCATGATCTATGATTTGAAATATGGGTTTATTCAAATACCCAACATGATTTGATGATTTACAAGTTATGTACATTATTTCAAGTATGCATGGACCTTATGATTTATGAACTATTGATGATGAAAAGCACGTTTTCAAGTTACCCATGTTTATAAACATGTTTTCGAATGAATTGAGTATTGTAAAGCATGGTAAATTATTGGGAAATGCCCACATTATGATGAATGATTTACGGTTTATGAAATGATTCTCATGATTTATCAATTTATGATGTTGGCCAACTAAAGGGCCTTTGATTCTTGGATAATCATGTTTAATGGGGATCAATGAATGATAAATGTTTATTTTAGCCATGAAACTACATGAATGATGTTATTGATTTATGTATGAGCCTATATGCATATTTTTGGGAGCCGTGTCTAGCACCGAGCAGCCCAACGTTCAAAGGACTACGCTAGGGTCTCATAACCATGTGCCACCGTGGGTCTATATTGATACATTACAATGATAATGATCCCCTCTTTTTGTGATATCACATAATGCACGTTCCTCGCCTGGCAAGCCAGGGGTGACTCTGCCCACTTGAGTGAGATAGTTGGGGCATCATAAAAGGCTCTACTATGATGGTGTCGGTTATGACAAGTCCTTCCATTGTTCCACATGTTTTTATGCATTGTTATGTTCATGATATTAGCTCAAGTGATGATTTGATGAAGTTTCTCTTATGATTATGAAAATGAATGATTCATGAATGATTTGAAGACCTTGAGCCTTACGTTATGTCACAATATTTATGATATGAGCATGATTTCCTACTCTCATGATGTTTTATGAGTTTTCATGTATTCTAAATATCTGTTTTACTTACCTTGCATACTTGGTACATTCCACATACTGACCGCATACTTTCTATGCTATATCATTTCATGATACAGGACCCAGCTCTCAAGTTCATCCTTATCTATAGATCATCTCAGAGTTCACCTTCAGCTTATGTGTGAGTCCTCATATTTCGAGGGACGTTTGACAGACATTTATATTATTTATGTTTCAGTACTAGGCCGGGTTAGTTGGGGATGTTGTCCCATCAACCCATCATATGTAGTAGAGGCTTTCAGACAGTATGTAGCACTCAGCTTGCGTGTATGTCTAGTGACTCCCTATGTTATGTTATGTAATGATATGTTTATGTTTCCTCTATGCCTTACGTTCAGTTTTCCGCTTAAAGAGAATGAAGTTAGATGTATGCTTATGTCATGGGTCGACTTGGGGCCTCTTGGGGTTCCTTGTCCCATGTTACGATCTGGGTCTATGTTCCGGTCATGACAAACTTGGTATCAGAGCAATAGGTTTGAAGTGTCCTAGGATGTCTAAAAGTTGCGTTAAGTAGAGTCTTTTTCATAAGTGTGAAGTGCGCGACACTTATGACGAAGAGGCTACAAGATGTTTAGGAAATGTTCCCTTCTTTCATGATCTATGTCATGCGATGAAAAGTCCTTCTATTCTTCTAATTCATGTTATTCATGATTGTAGAATCATGGCTCCTCGAAGAATGAATGGAAGGAGGAATGGAGATGGTGAAGGCCATGAGGATGGCAATGGTCATGGGCATCAGCAAGCCCCATCAATTCAGGAGCCCTAGGCACTGGAGCCGGCTGCCCATGCTGAGTTTGAGGCTGCTATTCAGATGCTTGCGCAGGCCTTGACCACTCAGGTCAATCAGCATACCGTTACACATGTTCTGTAGAATGGCAACGCAGCAGTGGCTTGAGTCAGAGACTTCTTGAGGATGAACCCACCGGAGTTCCTTGGGTCCAAGGTAGAGACGGACCCACATGAGTTCGTAGATGAGATTGTCAAGATCACCCAAGTGATGGGGGTGAATGGGGTTGAGTGCGCCGAGTTGGCCACTTATCAGTTAAAAAGGGTCACGCATATCTGGTTTCGCCAATGGAAGGATAGCAGGGTCGCAGGAGCAGGTCTGGTCACTTGGGAAGAGTTCCATGTTCCATTCCTAGATCGGTTCTTCCCTCGTTAGATGAGGGAGCTGAAGAAAACTAAGTTCGTTAATTTGAAGTAAGGGAGAATGATTGTACAAGAGTATGCCCTTGAGTTCACAAGCCTATCGAAATATTCCCCAGAGTTGGTAGCCGATCAGAGGATGCGGGTGAGTAGATTCGTCCATGGAGTAGCGGGTTATCTAGACAAGGATCGCAGGACTACCATGCTTCATCAGGATATGGACTTTCCTCACATAGTACTATACGACCAGCAGATAGAGGCGGCTCATGCGAGGGAGAGGGAGGAAAAGAGGGATCGGATAGATAGCCATGGGTTTACTCATCGGAGATTCAGTGGTGGTCACCGCCCTCAGTTTCAGCAGTGGTCACTAGCTCCATCACCATCATCAGCTAGTGTTCCATCCAGACCCAAGGATGATCATAAGAGAAGGGCTTTGGGATCGAGGGATCATAGGGGCAGGCAGATAGAGCGTACCTTCACAGCCTGCAGAAAGTGTGGCAAGAGTCATGCCGGGGAGTGTTTGCTCGGCTCAGATATTTGCTATGGGTATGGTAGGACCGGCCACATGCACCGATCCTGTCCATTTTCTAGACAGGATGGTGATAGGGATCGTACACAGACCATCAGGACAGCAGTAGCTCCAGCACGTTCAGCTTCGTAGGGAGCATCTTCTAGTAGGGGTGGCGGATAGCGCCAAAACAGGTTCTATGACCTCGCCCCCCATCAGGAGAAGGAGACTTCACCAGATGTGGTCACTGGTATGTTGTGAGTTTTTCATATTGATGTTTATGCTTTGCTAGATCCGGGGGATACTTTGTCTTTTGTGACTCCTTATGTTGCTAGTAGCTTTTGAGTTAGTCCCGAGACTCTGTCAGAACCATTTTCAGTTTCTACTCCTATTGGTGATTTCATTGTAGCTAGGCGGGTGTATAGAGGATGCCCGGTCACTATATTGCATAAAGTCACCTCTGCAGACCTTGTAGAGTTAGCCATGATTGACTTTGATATTATTCTTGGAATGGATTGGTTGTATGCGTGTTATGCTTCTATAAATTGTAGAACTCATGCGGTGGAATTTCATTTTCCAAGTGAATCAGTTTTGGAGTGGAAGGGTAGTTCGGCTGTACCAACAGGTCGATTTATTTCATATCTTAAGGCCAAAAGGATGATTTATAAGGGTTGCATGTATCTTCTAGTTAGGGTTAAGGATGTTGAGTCCGAGACCCCAACAATCCAGTCAGTTTTGGTGGTGCCTGAGTATCCAGAGGTCTTTCCTGATGATTTGCCAGGTGTTCCTCCCGAGCGGGAGATTGATTTTGGTATTGACCTTCTACCCAACATGCAGCCTATATCTATCCCTCCATACAGTATGGCTCCAACCGAGCTAAAAGAGTTGAAGGATCAATTGAAGGACCTATTAGATAAGGGCTTCATTAGACCGAGCAAGTCTCTATCGGGTGCACCAGTGTTATTTTTTCGGAAGAAGGATGGTTCGCTTTGGATGTGCATTGATTATCGGCAATTGAACAAGGTCAGCATTAAGAACAGGTATCCCTTACCCAGGATCGATGATTTGTTTGATCAGCTTCAGGGTGCCAAGTGTTTCTCAAAGATAGATCTCAGGTCCGGGTATCATCAGCTCAGAGTGCGGGAGTGTGATATTCCGAAGACATTTCAGGATGCGATGTGGTCATTATGGGTTTGTAGCTATGTCGTTTGGACTAACAAATGCTCCTGTAGGTTTTATGGACCTGATGAACAGGGTGTTTAAGACATATTTGGATATATTCGTGGTCGTGTTCATCGACGATATCCTTATATACTCTCGGAGTAAGGAGGAGCATGCCGCTCATTTGAGAGTAGTGCTTCAGACTCTCAAGGATCGCCAATTGTATGCAAAGTTCATCAAGTGCGAGTTTTTGTTGAACTTGGTGGCATTTTTAGTCCATGTGGTATCAAGAAAAGGAATAAAAGTAGATTCTCAGAAAATCAAGGCGGTGAAGAATTAGCCTAGATCGGTGAATCCTTCGGATATTCGGAGTTTCTTGGGTCTAGTTGGCTACTATCGGAGGAATTTTGAGGGTTTCTCATCTATTGCAGCATCTTTGACCAAGTTGACTCAGAAAAAGGTAAAGTTCCAATGGTTGGATGCTTGTGAGAAGAGCTTCAAAGAGTTGAAGACTCGACTTACTTTAGCACGGTGTTGACCCTACCCGAGGGTACCGATGGTTTTGGGATGTATTGTAACTCTTTGAGGATTGGACTCGGGTGCGTATTGATGCAGCATGCAAAAGTGATACCATATGCCTCAAGATAGTTGAAAGTCCATGAGAAGAATTACCCGACCCACGATCTTGAATTGCCTGCGGTGGTGTTCGCATTGAAGATATGGAAACATTTCTTGTATGGAGTCCATGTGGATGTGATTATGGACCACAAGAGCTTACAATATGTGTTCACGCAGAAAGATCTCAATCTTTGGCAAAGGAGGTGGTTGGAGCTACTCAAGGACTACAATATGAGTGTCCTTTGCCATCCGGCTAAGGCTAATGTGGTAGAGGACGCACTTAGTAGGCTCTATATGGAGAGTGTGTCCCATGTGGATGAGGGAAAGAAGGAGCTGGTGAAAGACATCCATCGACTTGCAAGGTTGGGAGTTAGGTTGGTCGACTCAGCCGATGGCGGTGTTGTTATGCAGAACGGATCAGAATCGTCCTTGGTGACGGATGTGAAAGCTAGACAAGATGAGGATCTGATTTTGGTAAAGCTGAAAGAAGTCGTTCGAAGTCAGAAGATGGAGGTCTTCTCCCAATAGGGAGATGGTGTGCTTCGGTACCAGGGTCGCCTATGTGTTCCGGATCTCGATGATTTGAGGAGTCGGATGATGCATAAGGCTCATGGATCTAGGTACTCTATTCACCCAGGTTCCACCAAGATATATCATGATTTGCAGAAAATATATTGGTGGAATGGCATGAAGAAGGATATTGCAGAATTCGCAGCCAAGTGCCCGAACTGTCAGCAAGTGAAGGTCGAGCATCAAAAGTCGGGAGGCATACTTCAGGATATTAGCATCCCCACTTGGAAGTGGGAAGTGATTAATATGGATTTCATCACAGGCCTGTCCCGTACCCGTCGATGCTATGATTCTATTTGGGTTGTAGTAGATAGGTTGACCAAGGCTGCACATTTTATACCAGTCAAAACTACGGATTCGGTGGAGGATTATGCCAAATTGTTTATCCGGGAGTTGGTTCGATTGCATGGAGTGCCCTTTTCTATCATTTTAGACCAAGGTACTCAATTTACCTCTTAGTTTTGCTGGTCTTTTCAAAAAGGGTTTGGGACTCAGGTTAAACTCAGCACAACATTTCATTTGCAAACGGATGGTCAAGTGGAGTGGACAATTCAAACTCTCGAAGACATGTTGAGAGCTTGTGTGATGGACTTTAAAGGTGGTTGGGATGATCACTTGCCCCTGATCGAGTTTGCTTACAATAACAACTATCACTCCAGTATCCACCGTGAGGCTCTCTATGAGCGAAGATGTAGATCGCCCATCGAATGGCTTGAGGTTGGTGAGGCAGTTATGATAGGGCCAGACTCGGTTCATGAGGCTATGGTGAAGGTTCAGTTGATAAGGGATAGGATGAAAACCGCTCAGAGTCGTCAAAAGTCATATGCTGATGTGAGGAGGATAGAGTTGGAGTTCGAGGTGGACGATTGGGTATTTCTAAAGGTATATCCCATGAAGGGAGTAATGCGGTTTGGCAAGAAAGGAAAACCCAGTCCCCGTTATGCTGGTCCCTACTGGATTATGAGAAGAGTTGGTAAGGTAGCGTATGAGTTGGAGTTACCCTTAGAGTTATCTTCTGTGCATCCAGTGTTTCATGTATCGCTTTTGAAGAAATGGTTGGGAGATCCAGCTTTAGTATTTCCGGTGGACAGTGCTGGTGTGAAAGATAGCCTCAGTTATAAGGAGGTGTTGGTGGAAATATTGGATCGACAGGTTCGAAGGATAAGGAACAAGGGAGTAGCTTCAGCTACAGTATTATGGAGGAATCAGCATGTTGAAGGAGTTACTTAGGAGGCTGAAGCGGATACGATGGCTAGATACCCACATCTATTATCTACCGGCTCAATTCTGACTTGAGGTATCAGTTTTGCCCTATGACTCCATTTAGTTTTCATGTTCAGTTCATGTGTTCAAGTTTATTTTAGGTGTAAGGATGTGTATGTGAAACATGAGATCAATTCAACGATGATATTATGAATTAAAAGTAGCCATTTCGTTAGTTTTCGACTTAAATGATCAGTGTTTGAATATGATAATTGCATGTTTCTATTTTCTTCTTGTTTCCAACATTTGAGGACGAATGTTCCCAAGGTGGAGATATTGTAATACCCCAAAAGTGCCTAAGAGTAGAACCGGGAGTTAAAAGTTGAAAACTGCTGAAACTGGGAAAAGTATTGCAGAACAGGTGGCCCAACGGATCCTTGGTCCAACCAACAACCCATTGGGATGAGTCTTGGAACGTATCTGGACTGGGGGTAGTGGAAGCAACAACCGATGTAACGACTCATTTATAGGAAACAAAGAGTCATCATTTATAGTTGTTGTGGGAGATGGACTTCAGTATCTGGGAAGTAACGGGTCATCTAAAGACCCGTCATGAGTACCAACGATCTATTGTCTTGAGTCGTGGTAGGGGAACATAAATTTCTAGTAGACTTAACGGATGGGCACCACGACCCGTGGGAGGAAACAACGAGTTGTGGTGAGACTCGTTGTGAGGAAGTTCAGAATTTTCAGAGGGGCAACCAACGACTGATACAATGACCCATTTGACAGAATGATGATTCGTCTTGTCAAGCCATGGTTTGAATCCAGAAGCAAGACCTGGGCAGTGTAGATGACGGGTCGTACCACGAGCCGTGGTAGCTTCCAACAACTCATTGGTATGCCCGTTGGATTGACCTATGCAGTTTTTTAGGGAAGTTTCATTAAGGGTATTTTCGACCTTTCTATGCTCTAAGGCCCTAAACCACATTGTTTTATGTATTTTTCTAAGTATGTTAATATAGGCTAAGTCCCCCTAACCTATTCATTCTCATGCATGCAGAAATTAAGAGAGTTAGAGTGATCAAGCGTAGGTTCAAGCTCTTCCCTATCAATTCATCCTTGGGCATTCAAGGACTCTAGAATCTGATGTTACCCAGGTATTTCATGGGTGTTTCCGTTCACACCCATGCCCATCCTCTATCAGTTTATGAAATTCTACCAAAAATCTCATCGCGTTTTAATTCAATTTTTGTGAAAATCTAATGATTTGCTAATGGGCTTTTATGATTTATGATTTACACATATTTTATGGATTTTGATCAGATTTTACAACTATTTTTCGATTATAAATTTATTGATTTCAATATCTACTCAATTAATCCTACTTATGGATGATCTATGATGAACGGATTTATGATCTATACTTCAATTGTTGATATTTACAAACCCATCATTATTATGATTGGATGATTTACAAGTTATGTGCATGATTTCAAGTATGCACGGGCCTTATGATTTATGAACTATTGATGATGAAAAGAATGTTTTCAAGTTACCCATGTTTATAAGCATGTTTTCAAATGAATCGAGTATTGTTAGTGGTTAATAATGAAAATGGTGTCCTTTTCTTGAATTGTTTACTCCTTTAGGACCCAAGTCCTTTGTTTATTCACCGTGTAAATAATAGAATAGTAATCAAAGTCCAAGGGTTTCTTCATACCACGGTTCTTTCTCAAGGAGCATATCTTTATTTTCCTTTCCTTTTTGTCATCAAACCGGGTTGGCATTTTCCGATGATAGATTGAGTGGCGACTTTCTTAACGAAAAATACCATGTCGTTTTTGAGTCTTTTATGAATCTGCTTTGAGAGGCACCACCAAAACTTTTTTTGAAATGGAATTCTAAAATGGGGCATGAAAATGAGAAATAATGAGCACAGGTTTGAATCAAGAACATAGCACTCTTTGTCATATTTTGTAGATTCCTCGCATGACTTATGAATTTGCATGCTTTGATGTCTTAAATCAAGATTCTGTGTGGATAATAACTTTTGTGGTCTCTGTAGGAGTGATGCCTTGTGTGGTAAGGACTTTTGTGAATCCCATGACATCTTCTTGTTTAGAACTTGCCCCAAGTGTGACTTAAGGTGAAATCCTAGATGTAGTTGCACTTAGAACATGATCTTAGGCCTCCTTTTGTTAGTCACTCCACCCAAAATGACCTCCTTGAGCATTAATCTTTGATAGCCAATGTTTGAGCCTTGGACCCTTTCTTGGAAACCACATTACAAGCCTAATGACTATTTCTAATCCTTCTCTTTGGCACCCATCCTCCCTAATTTCTAGTAATGAAACAATGAAAAATGGGGACTTCAAGCCAATAAAATGGGGAGAGACAACAGAATGAATGTGAGATGAGGCAAAAGCCTAAGTTTTCGGGGTTGTAAGAGAAGGGGGAAATGAAAGCTTCAATGTAAGGTAGCACAAAAATTGTGATGAAATGAATGAATTGTTGGGTTGAAAGAACTCGAATCATTAGAAAAGAAAAGAATAGTATAAAGGTGCTATCTCTTGCATACAAACGGCTAATTGTGGAATTCATGGGTGTTAAAAGGGTGGTTTCTGTTGCACAAATGATGAAGGCAATGAACAAGGAGAAATAAGATGGAGTAATTTCAATAAGATAATGGGATGTTGCAAGTGTTTATAAAGGCATTAGGGAGGCATTAATCACTAAAGCTAAATATTTATCCTACCCTCAGCCCTAGCCTACATTATGACCCGCAAGTCCTGAGTGATTTTAAGTGCAGTTGCTCTACATTAGTGGCAAATTACATGAATGGAAAGCCTATGGGTCGAGTTGGGTGCATACAGATTTTTCTCGGGAGAGTGAGTGTAATCTTCTATTTGTGCAATCCCTTGTGTCAATGCATTGCGTTCATGAAGAAAATAGGGATTCTCTCTTCGTTGAGTGGCATCATTCCTTTTGAGGGAACAATTGCATTGAAGGTGAAGCTGTGCATAGGGCATGAGAAATGCAAGCTCTAAGGCAAGTTTTGAATGTGCAATGGTTATGAATTGAGATTCTATGTGTTGTCCATGGATGAGTTATGCCCTTGTTTTGCAATAAGAAAGCTTTTTTGAATCACACTTTTGAATGGTGGTGGTCTCTTGAAATGTTTCCATTTTTCTTGTTTTGGGGGAATTTGCTTCTCTTTTTTAATGAGCCGGTGAGAAGTTTTTGGGTTGTCCGAGGTGAAGTGGTCATTAATGCATACATTTGTGTGAAGTGGCATGTCATTTACCTGATATTAACTGCATTACTTGAGGACAAGCAATAGTTCAAATCTGGGGGTTTGATGAGTTGGTAATTTACCAACTCATTAGGCTCTTAAGCATGAACTTTAGTCTAGTTTTCAAGTTGTTTTAGATGAATTTTATGTGCTTTTTGTCTTTTTATGTGAAGATATCTGATTTGGAGAAAAGAGCAATAAAGGGAGAAAAAAAAGGAAATCAGGTGAAAACTAGTGCTTCAACAGAAGAGACCAGCGAAACGCCGGCCAAGAGATGATGAACACTGCTTCTGGAAATGATCGCAATCGGTGAACGTGGACTGCAACTGGCGACTCACCGGTATTTTCGCCCATTGACCTCTGAAATTTATGGATCAAAGAGAAAAGAATCAGCGGCACGCGGGTGGAGACCGGCGAAACACCGGAGGAATCACCTATGGCCATTGGAAATCACTGGAGGACGAACAAATTAGAGCCGATGGTTCTCGAAATGTAACTAGAAAACCATCGATGCCAGAGAGCTGATCAGGGGTAAAATTATCCAGCATGGAAAAAGAGATAGAGGATACCCCATTTTTGGATATATTCTAGAGAAAAGTATTGTCTAATGTGGAGACCTTAATTTTTAGCTTTTAGAATATTCTCTTGGCGGAGAAGAAAGTAAGAATTTGATTGGTGAAATTTGAAAGGAATTATTTTCTCTCTCTTCTTCTTCTTCTTCTTCTCCATAGCAAGGTACTACCATTGTTGAAGACTTCTTGTTGAATTTGATTTTGCTACTCCTATTATTGAATTCAATGAGTTTATTGTTAAATGTACTTTTGAATTTCTTAACTATGAGTTGCTAAATCATTAACTAGAGGTGTGTGATGATGAATGCTTAATTAGAGTGGGTATTTCTAGAGTCATCTCAATATTGTTTAATTAAGTGTAAATCTGTTAGATTCTCTCCAATCTATAATTGGAGATCCATTGTTATAGATATGGGTCTAATTGTTCTTACTTGATTGTTGCTTGCAAAAGAAGAATTGAGTACAGGGAGAGAATTTAATGGTGGGTATGGATGAGAGATTTTGAAATTGGGTTAAAAATAGCCAAAATTACATTCTCACTCCTAATTAATAGCTAATAGCTAGAAATTAGTGCAGCTATTAATCCGAATCGGATCGGGTTGAGTTAATGGTGTCTAGAGGTTTGAAAGAACTCTAGTAAGAGGTATTTATGAGGCTGAAAAGTATTAAATGCCCACTTTCCTGAGATTATTTACACAAATTAAAATTGTGAGATGACCTAGCATGAGCCTATTTAGTTAGCATATCATCTACACCGCACTTCTAGTCTTTCACATTCTTGTCAACAAGCTTGGTACCTTTGAGATCATAGTCAGCCAAATTAGAAGTTATATTCTATTGTAAATTTCAATCTCCCACAACATATTTATTTCCATGTTATTCCCAAGTGGTGCAAGCTAAATTCAATTTCTCAAACGACACTCGTGTGTATCATTCACTAGTCCCTGTGGGATTCAACCCCGACATCCGTCAAGATATTTATTTTGATACAACGACCGTTTATACTATTTGCATGAAGAGTATATTTTGGACGTTATCAGTGACAGGTGGCCCAAATTTCCTAAGGGTTACAGTTCATGTGCAATATAGTCGACTTCTCGATCTCTTCAGAATCGAGTGCCAGTCGCGCCCTACCCCAGTTTTGGGCCGTGACAAAACCTCAAGTAAAAGAGAACCCAAATAGTTGAAAAACATCGGGTGTCATTTTATCCACGGTTATTTATGCTTATGAGTAATAATTGGATTTTCAAGTTAATCTCAATCCAATCGAACCCCCATCAATAGCACACCCCTGGCCCTTTCTTATAATTGTTCATTCAATTTGGTTGCCTTGTTCTCTTGATAGTTGATATTAATTCAAATTACAATATCATTTTTTCCCCAACATTTTTTTATTTTCAATGCATGGATTCAATTTTAGTTCATGTCAATAGACAACTTTTGCATTATTCAATCGCTATTCCTTTGGATTTGACCCCGATTCTTAGTTGGGTATTTATATTGCAATGATTTTTTACACTTCCCCCTCACGAGGAGTGGATTTTAACGTCACTAGAAACATCGACGATCCATCACTAGGCTGACAGGTTGTTGGTTCCTCCATCACTCCCCTGCACCAGATCTGGAACCAGCAGTCCTTTTTCTTCAAGAAGCCATTTCGAGACTCGAGGTGTTACATTAATTAACCCCAATCCAATTGATACCCCTATCAAAATAACATTCCTAGTACATTCTCATTGCGCAGCAACAATCAACTTGCTCTGTTTTTAATTTAACATAAAAGTTCTATAGCTTCCCCATTTTTTCCTCAATTTTCCCTTTTTTATAATATAAACAATGATGCATGCCAAATTTATTTGCTCTATGACTTTTGGTTAATCTATTTCAACTCTCTGTGGATTTGACCCGGACTCAAAGTTGGGTAAATTATATTGCATATGACCGTGTACACTCTCTCACTTTGAGGAGTAGATTTGAAAGTTATCAGCGACAATGAGCATTCCTTTCATAGATGCACTCAAAGAGATGTCGGATTTTGCTAAATACCATAAAGAGATGATCATTGTGGACCATAGAGGATGAGGTAATACCAATTACTCACATAGTTAGTGTGATCAACCATGATAGAGAAAAAGGGTGATTCTGCAGCATTCACAATTCCATGCACTGTTGGTTTACATGCCTTTGTTAGAGCTCTTTGCGATAATGGTGAAACCATAAACCTGATTCCATTTGCTATCTTCAAGAGAGATAGATTTGGAATGCCAAGACCCACTAGCATGCATGTAATATCCAAAAATTCCCTAAGATTAAATCCTAGACTTGGAGTTGAAACTAACAGAAACTCTGTGATTTCGCCTCAGGACGGACCATACCACAAGCCATGTTATGTGGGTACAGTCCATGGTAAGGGCCATGGTAGGGGGCTCAAAGATTAACCAAAACTAGTCCAAGTACCACGAGAGGAACCTACAGACCGTACCATGACGGTACGAGTCATGGTATGCCTCACGTAGGATGAGTTCTGAAAATGTCCAAATGGCTTGGAAGGTGCGAGCGACATGTAAAGTACTGTGGTATCTTGGTATGGCTTATACCATGCATTCATACAAAGGGATTCAAAGATTGATCAGTTGGGGACAAGTGACCACGAGACCTAGTATGATTCGTGGTAAGGACATACAGGTCATAGGTTGGGTCGTGGTCACTAAGGGGCAGATTTCTTAATGCGAATTTCTAAGGGTTTTATTGTTACACCCTGTAAGATGTTAGAGGTTAGTAGGCGTACGCATGGGTTGTAACGAGTAAAGAGAGATTGACACGTGTAGGAAGAGTCTCAGAAGAAAGGTCGAGAGAGGCCAGGTCGCGAGGGGCCAGCGCGACGCGCCAGCCTACCTGTGCGTTGGGCAACATGGTGTGCCAAGCACACTAGCGCCCTGGAAGGCGCGGCGCGAAATGCCCTATGGCACGTTGGCCGACGCGAGATGCACCAGTCCACCACCCATGTTTTTATATATACTCCCTTTGTTCAATTGAAATCACTTTAACATATCCCCCTCGATCAGAAATGAAAGGAAACGCAACCTTCATCAATTTTTCATCAAATTACGCTAGCAAATGCCGTCCAAACACAAATTAACTTCGGGTAACAATTCTTAGGCCTGCATAAAGCATTTTTAGTAGTTATTTCTTGAAAATTTGCTCATTATACTGGCACCCCGCCGAGTAAAGGTTGTCAGAATCACTCTAAATTGAATCCTAAACGGCCACAGGCATTAGGTAAGCATTTCTCCCTTCTGAAATCTCGAGAAATTGTGGGTTTTCGGATGAGTTATTCAGAGTTGAATTATATTTAATATTATTACCAAAAAACATCATTATTTGCCGAATTTAGTATTGTAATTAGCCCTATTCTCTTAGTATAAGGGTTGTAGTTGGGTGGAACCGCTGGTTACAAGTTGAAACTCTCCAATTAAATGAAAATCGGCATTTGAGGCATGTTAACGCTTATTATTTAGGAAAGTTATCCTCGTTCGTGACCTTACACTCCGCTTAAGAGCTACCACTGTCCTAGAATGGCATTCAGAGTATCGTTACGCCACTCTAGATCTCGCCCTATTTGGTCCAGACCTTTAGAGATTATGATCACTATCAATATCCTCTGATCAGATATAGGCACACGGGGTGTGCCTGTTAGAAGCTATGCAGATTATTGTAGGGGCGAGTAGCGGTCGCATTAGGCATTAAGAGCCAGATATTCCTCCTGAGTGGCTAGGTTGAGACTAAGATGCAGTATACCAGTTAGGATTGACCCCACCTATGATAGCCTTCCTTTGACCAACCTCAGGGTTACTAGCTATGTTGTTGCCTTCAAGGCTATATGGATTGCTCCAAGGAGCTATATGTTGTCCCAAGGGACTATATGCAAGCCCAAGGGCCATATTACAGTCCATCCATGGCTAGACTTCTATTTTTATGTCGTATCGGCATTACTGACCCTCATCAAGCCTATGTGCCCAGGGTGCAGTGACAAGAGCCCTCCGAGCTCTGACACGGCTACAGGAGTCCAACAGACTCAGTTGCAGACCCAGGGGCCAAGTAGGTTAGCTATAGTTACTTGTGACTCAGATTAACCATGTTAGGGGTATATAGATTGGAGTGTTCTTGCCAGGGCTTATGGGGGGTTCGTGCGAGGTTATTTTGTGTTGGTTGTACCTTCCAGGCTTGTGGGGCCAGGTTAGGTTCTTGTTTGTATTCCTTCCTGCTAGTTATAGTTTATGAATATTTAATTGTACAATCTTAGCTCATATATGTGTAGTGTTTTACTAGATACAGGTTATGAATAAGCAAGCTTATAGGTTAATTTCTTCCCCTTCTTTCTACTTACTTTCAGTATTTAACAGCTTCTATTCAGCTTTTTATTACTGCCTTACATATTACATATTGTACTGACGCCCGACTATGGGACGTTGCATACTTGCCTGTAGGTTTAGACAGACAGAGTTCAGGACCTCCTTTAGCAGTTGTTCAAGGTTAGCAGTTCGGTCAGCTCCTTTCATTCAGAGTTACCAGGTTGTAAAGGTTACCATTTTTCCCTTGTATAGCAATTGGGTAGGCTGGGGCCCTGTCCCGACCACTATTCATATTCTTAAAGGTTTGCAGACTACAGTCTTCAGTTAGTTGATTGTTGTTGGCCGTGTGGGGCCTATGTATGTTTCTTCTTATGTGTTGGCCATGTAGGGACTAGTTTAGCTAGTCAGTTAGCAGCCTTGTTAGCTATAGTATGATTATGATTGCTTGTTTTCCTTCTGTTATAACTAGACAGCATGATGGTCTTGTCGGCCTGGATAGGATCCCTTAACGATATGTTGGCTAGGTTAGTTGTTTCCTTTTACAGGTGTTGCATGGCCTTGTTGGCCTGAGGCTGTGTTTATAGAAAAGATATAGCAGTTTTTTTCTTGAATTTGAGTCACTGGTAGGCACCAGAGGTTCCTGTGCCCAGCCAGGTCAGCCCAAATCCCAATGTGGCATTAGGTGCCAGTCATGCCTCCCAAAGTGGGGCGTGACAACTATCGTGACTTCCTATGTTTTTAACTCCTAAACTAGGTCATTTTGGGCTTCCTAAAGGGTGTATTAGAGGGTTTTACTTAGACTAAACTCTCATTCCTCTCCAAAACACCATAGATTGAAGATCAGACCTCTCAAGGATCTCAAGTAATTAGGGTTCTTCTTCTTCTCAACTCTCTTGGGTCTCAAGTCTATTGAAGAATTCATTAAAGCTCAGGTATATGGGGTCATGAATAGGGGATTTCTTCCACCCTCATGTCCAATTCCAAGATCAAATATATGATTTTGATTCCTTCAAGTCTCCAACTATGATTTTCATGAATTTCAAGGGTTAAACCTTTTTCGAAAGAAAAACCCATGATCTCTTATGAAATTGATTCTCTCATGATTCTATTTATGTTTTATGATTATAGTTACATTATTTCTATGAAAAACTCTCATGAATCTCTATTTTTAAGTTATGATGACTTACTCAATTATGCATGAATTTCATGAATCTCAAGTTTATGTATCATGGATATATTTTCAACATAGTTTTCATGGCTAGTTCACGTATATTGAGAAATTTATGAATTTCATGATTTCTAACAAGCCCATGCAAAACCAAGTATATTTCATGATTATGATATGAGCATTATTTATGTTTTGGGAGTAGTATTTAACATTGAGTAGGTCGGGGTTCCAGCGCACCCAGGTTTCAGAACTACATGCCACCATAGCCATGATGGGGTCCTCCTTGAGAGTATCTCCCATTCCTGAATGGGCCAATGAGTGACATTATGACTTCATGATTCTTACACTTGGCACAGTATGAACACACCTCCCAACTAGTGTTACAAGCTAGGCTCTATGTATGCTCACTTGGAGTATGTCAGTTATAAGAATCTCCCACTGTTCCATGGTTTTTCTACACTTGTTCATCTAATCAGGTTTATGCTTCATGATGTTATGACATGATATTTTGGATCAATATACACTTTATGAAATTTTACCTATTATTTCATTCATGTCCAGCATTATGATTTTGTTTTGAAAACATTGAGCCATTTATACTCAATTTATGATCAAAAACTCATGTTTTAGCTTATCTATACTCATGATTTCATAATATCATTTTTCTATCATGTTTTAGTTATCATAGTACTGATTGCACATTTTTGTGTTATATCGTCTCATGATATAAGTCTGGGTGACCAGTCTCAGCCCCGTCATTAAGTTCGCTTTGCCCCAGTTCAGCCCAGTCTCAGCTTTGGGTGAGTCCTCATCAACCGAGGACATTAGTTTAGCCTTATGTTTTGCTTTTATGTCTTTCAGTTTCATACTTAGCCAAGCTAGCTGGGGGCTTGTCCCAATAGCTCCTCTTATGGCTAGAGGCTTTTCATGCCACGCCCCAAAATTGCGTAGGGTGTAACTGGCACTCAACTCTAGATTAATCAAAAAATCAACTATATAACGTCTATAACTGCAATATTTATGCCAACTAAGCCACCTGCTATAGTCAACTAAAATAGGTAAATATTGATAACCAAAGCAACTGGATAGCCGAACGGCTACAATAAAGCTAAACTGTACAACAGAAGGCCGACAAGGCCACACAACCAAAACAGCTATACAACTAGACCACATAAGCCTCTAGAGAGTAAGTAACTGAAATGTACGGGATAGGGCCCCAGCCTACGCAAACTGTATATGAAACTCAAAATAATCACAACGAGAACATAGCTCTTGGAAGAAAGGAGCATACCACTACTTTTCTGAAATTAGGCTCCTACTACGACTGTGATCTGAGTCTCTACCTATACCTGCAAAAAAATTGCAGGAAGGGGGTCCCCAGGAAAAGGGACGTCAGTACAATTGAAATGTACTGGTATGTAAGGCTGAAATTATAAATAGGAATACATCCAAGATACTAAAAAACCAGAGTAGGGATAGAAACAACCTGAGACTCTGGAAGTTGATATACGAACAAGATTTGATACATAGTGTGAATGCAACCAAGTAAGAACATATACAATTCATGTTGTACCATTCATAACCTATATAGTCCCTAGCCAAAATAATGACCTAGCCATGTCAATCAAAACTACTCCGCGGAGATGTCGTCTCGGAGGTCTCATAACTAAAGGGACATCTGCCCATTAGATAGAACTGCATTGGTGTTAAGGTAATAAGTCTCATAAATAAAGGATAACTGCCCACCTAACATAACTGTGTCAGTGGTAAGGTCATCAGCCTCATATCCAAAGGGTCAACTGCCCACCTGACATAACCGCATCGGTGATAAGGTTGTAAGTCTCATATCTAAACTACATCTGCCCACCTGACATTACCGCATTGGTGGTATAATTTGAAGCCCTAACTATTTCCATACACAGAGTCTACTAGGCTCATATTAAGTCAATGAACACATATGACATAAAAGTGATTAATTTAGGGACTACGGCGTAAATAGGCCTATTTCCTAGTTCATAGCTTCACATATGCACATACGTCACATATTCCACAAGTTCAATAGACAACATTTGGCATATTTAGGATTCAGGAACTCGATAAGCTGAGAATTAGCTTAAGGGAGAGGAATCATGGAATCTCCCCTTAGCCTCATGTACCTCATAACATTTATAT
>JACEIK010005456.1:2317-43278 GCA_018107945.1 Datura stramonium | reverse complement strand
TCCGGCAGTGCCTGATTGATGATGTTGATTAACTGGTGTTTACTTGTGATTTGTTTGGCATTATATTGTGGTTGTTGCTTGTGTTATTTGTTATCTGATAAGTGCATGCTAGATGTTGACTGGTGTTAGCTTAGGCTATTGAGAGGTCTAGAGGCAATGATAGGTGAGCTGGGTCAGCTAGGTGTCATTGTATTGTTATTTACTTTTTGGACTTGTCAGGCTTATTGGAGCCAAGTAGGTTCTATTTGTAAGTTTGTTGTACTTGCCAAGCTTATCGGGGCCAGGTAGATTTTATGTGTTTACTTAAGTTCAGTTCTCCTTCTACGATATTTGGTATATCTGTTGATCTCTAATCTTAGTATTCTAGTTGTTTCTGTCTTTCATGCTCGGTACATTATTGTACTAACGCCCTAGTCAGGGCGCTGCATTCATGCCTGCAGGTGATGGTGGGCTGTTAGATCGGGTTCTTGGTTGCTGAGTGGAGTTCCAGCTGAGTCGGTGGGCTTCAATTCTTTCGGAGTTGTCAGAGGTTGAGTTATGGATAGTTAGGGCCCTGTCCCAAACAGTTGATTTCTATTATATTTTTAGAGGCTCGTAGACATTAGTTGTGGGTGTAGTGTCATTATTATAGGTCAGGTTGGCCAGGTTGTATAGTTATTCTTCCATTATGTGGCCTCGACCACATATTATATTTATTTTTCTTGGTTGGTCAGGTGAGCCAGCTTCCACAATAGTCTATCGTCTTATTCTGATTGTATAGTTGTTGTGTTGTTGAACCTCATCGGTTCTGGCCTTTGTTTTATATTTTGAGCATCGGATATGCTCATATCAGGGGTGGCATCAAATGCCAGTCACGCCTCCCCGAGTTTGGGGTGTGACAATTAGTTACAAAATAATTAAAAATAAGTCAAGTTAATTTCATTACTTGGTGACCAAGAAGTATTCCTCCTATAAATACGAGAATGTTTTCATCTCTTATATACTAAGAGAAGATATAAAAAAATCTCTCCCTCCTCTCTAAAAAGTTCTTCTTTTATTTTTCTTTGCAATTCTATAACTTTTATAACACATTATCAGCACGAGTCTCTAATTGCCTTCGCCATAATAGATCATATTCTTAAGTTTTATCCCTGATTTAAGGTTATCAGGTAATGTTGAGCTTTTTCATATTTCATTGTCTTATCTTTTATATGCTATGTTAAGGTAATTATTTCGGCATTAATAATGATTCTTATATATCATGTTGTTGCCACTATATTCACTAATACTTATGAATTCAAATTTTAGTAGACACCGGTTGTTTATGTCTTTAAGTGTCAGTTAATCACTTTACTAATTTTGGTTCATACTTGGTTAACATACAATTAGACAATATATATATTGTCTAGTTACATAAATTGGTGATATCTTACTTTATCAATTTCAAGAAGTAATATACTGATTTTCATCTTTTCGTAATGATCATGTCAATCGTAAAATGTTTCACTATATATGTTTATCATATTCATGAACAAAATGATCACTAACAGGTTAATTTTAATCATTTATTGATTATGTGTTGAGATTATTACATATTTTATACATATGAAATTCTATTTAAAGCAGTGGTTACATAATCTATTATAATTAACAGTTATTAGTTACTGTGAGGTGCTTGAAACAGTAATTATCATCGTTGTCTTATTCCTCAAGATATTAACTCAAGTATTTTTATTGTGATAACTTTCACTGTGTAAATTTATCAAAGTTGAGTTTGTGGCTCTTGATATTTTTAGAAAGAATTATTTTTCATGGGTCCTTGATGATGGACCATCATCTTGAGGCTAGAAGTCTTGGTGATAATATTATGCAAGGAAAGAAAACATCAAATCAGGATAATGCGAAGGCCATAAGTTTTGACATCATCTTGATGAAAAGTTGAAAACTGAATATTTGACTGCAAAAGATTCAATTGAATTGTAGAAAAATTTAAAAGAATAATATGACCACCTTAAGGCAATAATGTTGTCAAAAGCTTGTCATGAGTGAATTCTCTTATGGTTACAAGATTTAAAATTGTAACTGAATATAATTTTGTTGTTTTCAAAATAAGTTCACAATTGAAATTATGTGGTGAACCTATATGAAAAATGAGGACTCGTTAGAAAGACTTCGTCTACTTTTTATGTCTCAAATATGGTGCTACAACAATAATACGGTCACTAAATATTATGATGACTTCTGGTGGCCAAGTAATATAACACCCTTTTGATTAAAAAAATAATTATGAAGCCTATCCTACTGGCTTTGCTCCATTCTCTGAAGTCAATATGGTAGCAATGCATAATATGTCTTAAATAAGACAAGTGATTGAATGAATGTACAAGATTGTGAAAATGGTACAAAATTTAAATAGTCATCATTATGAGAATCATAAGAACATTATAGGTTCTCAAAATGATCCTTCAAAGGGTAAAAGTAATTTTTGCCATAAATAATTATGGTATGAAAGGTCGTTGAACACACAATTATTGTGAGACCTGATTTGATAAATTTGATAAATCCTCCTTCAAAATAAAGGGATATAAAATAGTGGTATACTTGACCTTTCAAAGTGATGTTGAGGCATGTCATAAAAATTTCAAGGCATGACAATAAGCCTATAACAAAACTTTATGAAGCATGTACAAATGACTTTAGTTCATGGCTTGTGTTAGGCATCGTGAATACTCACCCATTCTTGAAAGTGAACGTGTCAAGGTATGATAAAAATGATATATAAGAGCATTCACATGTATGGCTGTATAAATGCCGCAATTCACCTCCACGGGAGGTTTGAGAAAAAATAATTATTTTAACATAAACGGTCATTTGTCGCGTACTTTTAGTACATCATATAACTTGTGATATATTTTTTTCATGAACTATTAAAGGGTAAAAATATGAAATAATTCTTGCATATAAAGATTTTGACCATGACCAGAATGAATATTGTTGTGTGGCCGCATGAATTTGTCATTAAAAGCGTACCTATTGTTACACCTCGTAAGTTTTTAACGTTTAGTCGGCCTATTCGTGTGTTAGTTAAGAGTTTTAGAGTATAATACGTATGAGAAAGGGACCGAAAAAAGGTAGAACAAGAACGGACTCGGGACATTGCGGGAGAAGGCCGGACCAGCTGCCCAAAGGGGCAATGTGGCACAGACCCTCCCTGGCGCGTTGGGCTCCATGGCACGGCCCAGAATTGGCGCGTTGCACGGACCTCTGTCCACCGCCTTCAAGTATATATAAGTTCTTCCCTTTGATTTTATTTCATTTCCTAAGTTCATACGACCAGAGAGGGAAAACTCGAGGGAAACAAATAAATTTCCTCCGTTTATGCTGTGAAACTCTGCTCGAATTCAAATTAACTTTGAGTATCGAAGTTTAACCCATCTTCTCGAATTCAGATGGGTTATTCTGTGCTGGTTGTACCTTTCGACTTATGGGGGCCAGGTAAGGTTCTTAACTGCTTTAGTTATTGATGAATTAGATAGTGGAAAGTTCAGTTATGCAGGTAGAATCTCTATCTTTCCTTTTCGTTATTTTTAGTTCTATTTCCTCTATTCAGTTATTTACAGTTATTGTCTTACATATTCGGTACATATTGTACTGACGCCCTTCTTGGGGGCGCTGCATTACTTGCCTGCAGGTGCCGATAGACTCGGATCAGGACCTTCTTAGCTTTCTATCAGGACTAACATCTGTATTTATAGCTGAGATATAGCCCATTATTTTGTCGACTTGAGTGTAAGTATTAGTTAAGTACCTGTGGTGCGTAAGCTCAGCTAGGCTAGTCCAGACCTTATTAGGGCACCAGGTGCCAGTCATACCTCCCAAGGTGGGGCGTGACAAACTTGGTATCAGAGCAGGTCGTATTCCAGGGAGTCTGCAAGCCATGCTAAGTAGAGTCTTGTCTATGGATGTGTTTTGCACCACATTCTATAGGCAGGAGGCTGCGAGGCATGATAGGATGGTCATTCTTCTTTCTCTTCCAGTCGTGTTGTAGAGCTACATAGTATAGGGTCGAATCCCTAAGCTTACCATATTCTTCTTTTCTACAAATAAATGTCAGACCTGCGGCATACTACGATTGGCAGGGAACTGGACGTAGCAGCAGGAGAGGGCACTAGCAGCGTGCCTCAGCCAAAGTCGGCCCGATTTGAGGGCGTCAAGGAGACTCCACCTTGGTCTTCCCCGCAGTCTTTGCTCTGTTAGGAGCAGTGGAAATGTAGGAACCCCTCCAGCAGTGCCTATACCGACACCGTCTGATCAGGAGGTTAGGAGTGTTGTTGTTATGCTAGCTCAGATGATGGTTAGTCGTGGAATCTTCAGGAGGACCGGGTAGTTCGAGGTTCCGAGAGTTTCTTGCATTGAGTCCCCCGCAATTTACAGGGACGGACCAGGATGAGGACCCTCAAGACTTTATGAATCAATTGCAGCGGATTTTTAGGGTGATGCACGCCACACATGCAGAGTCAGTTGAGTTGGAAGTATTTCAGCTACGGGACATTGCGGTGTTATGGTACGAAAGTTGGGAGAGGTCCCGGGATAGAGATGTACCTCCTCCGACCTGGCCCGGTTTTTCAGAGGCCTTCCTAGATCATTATTTGCCACGGGAAATTCGGCAGGCCCGGGTTGATCAGTTTTTGCATCTGGAGCAGGGCTCGATTAGTGTCTGGGAGTATGCCATGAGGTTTGATTCCCTAGCCAGATATGCACCGGCCGTTGTAGATACTATGCCATCCAGGGTGAACCGGTTTATTATGGGGCTAAACCCATAATATGTAGAGACTTGTATCACGGCGACTCTGCGAGAGGACATGGATATTGCCTGTGTCCAGGCATTTGCCCAGAATATCGAGGGAATCAGGCAGCGACAGCGGGAGATAGAAAGGGTAAGCTAGAAGTAGCACCGTAGGACTAGACAGAGTGATGTGCAGGAAGAATTTCAGGGCGGACCCAGGCCACGATTATCAGACAGACCACCTAGACCCCCACCTCCACAGCAGCAGCAGGGGAGTAGGTCTGATCGCCGGGGGCCATCAGGGCCCGATGAGAGCTCACGGCCAGCAAGTTCCCAGCGGCAGAGGGGTTCAGAGCAGAGCAGATTTACTGTACCACTTTTCCCTATCTGCAGCTGAAGTCACTCCGGGGCATGCAGGTATGGTTCCATGGCATGTTATACGTGTGCATAAGAGGGTCATCGGATGAGGGATGTCCACCCAGGGGTCAAAGTGATCGGGACCGACAGGATAGATCTTTAGTAGGGTCACATGCCCCAGCACCTCCAGCAGGGCGTCAGCCCTCATCTCCAGCCAGCAGAGGCCGAGGCAGACCAGGGCATCTAGTTCAGGCACCGGTCCGCGCACTTATGCCTTACCGGGATGACAGGAGTTAGAGTCATCGCCGGACGTGGTGACAGGTATACTGGGCATTTTCTCTCATTATTTTTATGTATTGATAGATCCAGGATCCACCTTGTCTTATGTTACCCCATTGGTGGCCCGGAAGTTCGGTATTATGCCCGAATTGCTTCAGCGACCTTTTTCAGTGTCTACTCTCGTCGGTGACCCTATCATAGCCAAAAGAGTTTACCGGGGATGCACAGTAGAGGTTGTTGGTCGTTAGACTTTAGAAGATTTGATAGAACAAGAAATGATTGATTTTGATGCAATTATAGGTATGGATTGACTGGCGCCATGTTATGCCAATGTTAAATGTTGGACCAAAACTGTCCGATTCCACTTCCCAAGGGAGCTAGTAAGGGAGTGGAAAGGTAATATGACCACGCTGAAAGGTAGGTTTATTTCCTATCTTCAAGCGAGAAAGTTAATAGCAAAGGGTTGCATCTATCACATTGTCAGGGTTCAGGATGTTCAAGAAGAATCTCCAACTGTCTAGTCCATCCCCGTAGTTAATGAATTCCCAGATTCGTTCCCGGATGAATTTTCTGGTATCCCCCCAGAATGAAAGATCGATTTTGCAATTGATTTACTACCAGGTACTCAGCCTATACCCATCCCTCCGTACCGAATGGCTCCTGTCGAGCTCAAGAAATTGAAGGAGTAGTTGAAAGATCTGTTAGATAAGGGCTTCATCAGGCCGAGTACTTCACCATAGGGTGCGCCGGTCCTATTTGTGAGAAAGAAGGATGGCTCTCTCCCCATGTGTATAGACTCTCGGCAGCTGACTAAAGTCACTGTCAAGAATAAGTATCCGTTTCCCAGAATAGATGATTTGTTTTATCAGTTACAGGGGCGAAGTATTTCTCAAAAATTGATTTTGGGTACCATCAGGTTCGGGTTCGCGAGAGGGATATTTCAAAAACCGTTTTTAGGACTAGGTATGGCCACTTCGAATTTTTAGTCATGTCCTTCGGGTTGATGAATGCTCCAGCAGTGTTCATGGATATGATGAATAACATCTTTAGACCGTATCTGGACTTGTTCATGATAGTATTTATCAATGATATCCCGGTGTATTCCCGTTCAGAGGCAGATCTCCGAGATCATCGACGAACAGTGCTCCAAATTCTCAGGGATCGCCAGTTGTATGCGAAGTTTTTCTAAATGTGAATTTTGGATAAATTCAGTAGCCTTTTTGGGCCACATTGTGTCGGATACTGGTATTCAAGTAGATTCGCAGAAGATTGAAGCAGTAAAAACATGGCCTAGACCTACCACTCCGACTAAGGTGTGTAGTTTTCTGGGGTTAGTCAGGTATTACAGAAAGTTTGTGGAAGGATTTTCTACCTTAGCAGCGCCTTTGACCAAGCTAACTCAGAAAGCAGCTAAATTTCACTGGACGGAGGCATGTGAACAGAGCTTCCAGGAGTTGAAAAACATATTAACCTCAGCACTATTATTAGCTTTGCCAGAAGGATCAGAGGGTTATGCAGTATACTATGATGCTTCAGGCGTCGGGTTAGGATGTGTTCTGATGCAACATGGTAAGGTAATTGCTTGTGCTTCCAGACAGCTGAGGAAGCATGAAAAGAACTATCCCACCCATGATCTGGAGTTGGCCGCAGTAATTCATGCCTTGAAAATATGGAGGCACTATCTGTATGGTGTCCATGTAGATATTTTCACTGATCATAAGAGCCTCCAGTATATTTTCACAAAAAAATAGTTGAATCTGCGGCAGCGTCGCTGATTAGAGCTGTTGAAGGACTACGATGTGATCATTTTATATCACCCAAGAAAATCCAATGTTGTAGAGATGCCCTCAGCTGTAAATCCATGGGAATTCTGGCATATTTGAAGCCCGACCAGAGGGAACTGGCTTGAGAATTACATCAGTTAGCTAGTTTAGCCATTCGAATAGTAGATTCGGGAGACAGTGGAACAGTGATCCAGAATACTGCAGTGTCGTCGTTGGTTGTAGAAGTGAAAGGACGGCAGTATGAAGACCCTAACCTAGTTTAGCTCAGAGATAAAGCTCAGTGAGGGAAAATATCAGTTTTCAAAGTAACTGCAGACGGGGTCTTGAGATATAAAGCTCGGCTCTGTGTTCTGGATGTAGCAGCGCTTCGCCATCAGATCATGGCAGAGGAATATTATTCCCATTACTCTCTTCATCTGGGGTCAACAAAGATGTATCATGATATAAAAGAAATTTACTGGTGGCCGGGAATGAAAAAGGAGGTAGCAGAATTTGTAGCACAATGTCCTAATTGCCAACAGGTGAAGGCTGAACATCAAAAATCCGGGGATTGACGCAGGAAATAGCAGTGCCTATGTGGAAATGGGAGGCAATCAATATGGATTTTGTAGTAGGGTTACCTTGTACCAGGCATAAATTTGATTCTATTTGGGTAATTATCGACAGGTTGACGAAATCGACCCATTTTCTACCAGTCGAGGCTACTTTCTCAGATGAAGATTATGCTGAACTGTATATTAGAGAGATAGTTCAATTGCATGGTGTTTCGTTATCAATTATTTCCAACAGGGGAGCGCAGTTTATAGCTAAATTTTGGTAGTCTTTTTAGAAAGGCTTGGGGACGCAGGTTAATATGAGTACGACCTTCCACCCTCAAACAGACGGGCAGACAGAACGTACAATTTAGACACTCGAGGATATGTTATGGGCGTGTCTGCTGGACTTTGGGGGTAGCTGGGATGAACATTTACCCCTTATTGAGTTTTCCTACAATAACAGCTATCACTCAATGATCCAGATGACACCTTATGAGGCCTTATATGGGCGACAGTGTAGGTCCCCAGTTGGTTGGTTCAAGGTTGGAGAATCAGAGTTAATTGGACCAGACATAATCCACCAGTCGAAGAGAAAGTAAAGCTTATCAGAGAACATCTGCTGACAGCTCAGAGCCGCTAGAAATCTTACGCTGATGTACGACGTAGAAACCTAGAGTTCAGTGTAGGTGAGTGGGTATTTATAAAAGTTTCACCGATGAAGGACGTGACCAGATTTGGTAAAAAGGGCAAGCTTAGCCCAAGATTCATAGGGTCGTACTGAATCCTTTGGAGAATAGGTCAGGTGGCGTACGAGCTAGATTTGCCTTCAGAATTAGAATCTGTCCTCCCGATCTTTCATGTGTCGATGTTGCGGAAGTGCATAGGGGACCCGTCCCGAATTGTGCTAGCTAGGGATGTTCATATTACCGAGGAATTAGCCGATGAAGAGGTTCCAGTAGCCATATTAGATCGACAGGTTCGCAGGTTGAGAACTAAGGATGTCGCTTCTATTAAGGTATTGTGGAGGCAAAGGAATAAAGAAGAGATGACTTGGGAAGCTGAAGAAGATATGAGATCCACATATTCTCATTTGTTCCAAGTTTAGCTTAGACCATGTAGTTAAGGTACACTTATTGATTCAGTTGTTGTTTTGTGATTTGTGTTATATATATATGGCGCAGTTGACTCTAGCCTTGTGGTGAAATAGTTGCTATAATGTTATGTAAAATATCTGTGTTGGAATTTTCTGCGTTTCAGGATTTTCAGATAGTACATATTACAGGAGAGACTCTGCCGAAATTTTTTCAGGATAAGTAGTTAAAAGGGTTAAGACTCCTATAAGCTGAAATTAACATTCGAGGACGAATGTTACTGGGGGGGGGGGGAGGATGTTACAACCCATAAGTTTTAAATGTTTAGTCGGCCTATTCGTATGTTAGTTAAGAGTTTTAGAGTATAATATATACGAAAAAGGGCCCGGGGAAAGGTCGAACGAGCACGGAGTCGGGACCGCGCGGGAGAAGGCCGGACCAGCTGCCCAAAGGGGAAATGTGGCACAGACCCTCCCTGGTGCGTTGGGCTCCATGGCACGGCCCAGAATTAGCGCGTACGGGTCCGTGCCACAGACCCCTGTCCACCGCCTCAAGTATATATAAGTTCTTCCCTTTGATTTTAATTCATTTCCTAAGTTCATACGACCAGAGAGGGAAAACTCGAGGGAAACAAATAAATTTCCTTCGTTTACGCTGCTCGAATTCAAATTAACTTCGAGTATCGAAGTTTAAGGCTGCAGGGAGCATTACTATGGAGTTATTTTCGTGAAATTCGCCCGGCAAATCGTAAACCCGTCGAGCCAAAGTGGTTGAAATTGCTCCAAACTAATTTTTATATGATCATAAGCTTCAAGTGAGTATTTCTCCCTTCTGAACTTTTGAGAAATTATATATTTTCGATCGTGTTCTGGCAAGTGGAAGTATAGTTGATATTTATATTGAAAGTTATTGATTTGGCTAAATTTAGTACTGAAATCAGCCTTATTCTCCCAGTAGTATAATACAATTGGAAGGTTCTATTGAATACGAACTGAAACTCGCCAATTAATCAGGAATCGGCAATTGAGGTATGTTAAGGTGTATTCCTTCGGCAAGTTAGTTTCTTCAGTATTATAGCTCAATTTAAATCCCAGTAAGAGAACCAACAACATATGAATTGTGATTAGCTGAGCCAGTATTCTATGCCTAGTTTGGGACTGACTTTGCCCTATATAGCCTTCCATGACCAACCCAGGGTTACTAGCTGTGTCATCGCCTGCCAGGGGCGAGATGACGTCGCTCTACGGAGTGGTATGCCGTCCACGAGGTACGAAGATGGGGTCACAAGTCCTCATACAGTCCATTCCATAGCTGGAATATTAAATGTCGTATTGGCACCACACCCTCGTCTAGCCTGGTGCCCGGGGTGGAGATATCAGGAGTCCACTAGACTCAGACACAGCTATAGTCAAGGGCCAAGCGGGCTCAGTTACAGACCCAGGGGGCTGGTAAGACGGCTATAACTATTAGTTGACCCAGTGTGATCTTGCTAGGGGTATATAGATTGAGATGTACTCACCAGGGCTTATGAGGGGCCCAGATGGGTTATTCTGTGCTGGTTGTACCTTTCGGCTTATGGGGGTCAGGTAAGGTTCTTGACTGCTTTAGTTATTGATGAATTAGATAGTGGAAAGTTCAGTTATGCAGGTAGAATCTCTATCTTTTCCTTTCCGTTATTTTCAGCTTTATTTCCTTTATTAAGTTATTTACAGTTATTGTCTTATATATCGGTACATATTGTACTGACGCCCTTCTTGGGGACGCTGCATTACTTGCCTGCAGGTGCCGATAAACGCAGATCAGGACCTTCTTAGCTTTCTATCAGGACTAACAGAGCAGTCAGCTCCTTTTCTTCGGAGCTAATAGATTAACAGGTTGACTCCTTTTTGTTGTACAATATGGGTAGGTCGGGGCTCTGTCTCGCCCAGTATATCACTCCTAGAGGCTTGCAGATTATTTTAGATCCCCTGTGGTTAGATGTGATTGGCCGTGTAGGGCCCGAATGTGTTTGATCTTATGTGTTGGCCGTGTGGGGCCTTTCTTAGCTAATAGTTAGCGGCATTGTCGGCCATAGCTTAGTTTAGCACTGATCTTACTTTTCAGTCATAACTAGACATCATGGTGGTCTTGTTGGCCCGCATAGGATTCCCTATCATTATCTGTTCTGGTTAGCTGTTTTATTTTACAGGTGGCTATAAGGTCTTGTCGGCCAGGGGTTGTATTTACAGTCGAGATATAGCCCATTGTTTGTTCGACTTGAGTGTTAGTGTTAGTCAGGTGCAAGTGGTGCGTAAGCTCAACCAGGCTAATTCTGACCTTAGTAGGGCATCAGGTACTAGTTATGCCTCCCGAGATGGGGCGTGGCACCTATAGTACGTTTAAAAAAATATTTGTCTAGATCTTCTGAAAAAAATTATTAAAGGCAAAAGTAAAACAGAAAATGTGTCTTCCCTATAATAATTTTGATCATGACAATAATAATATGATTTTCTCTCTAAAAGGATATGTTCACCCATATACTAGTGTTATGAAATATGTGGTAGTACATACTTATTTTAAAGTCCACGAACAGCTAATGTGTTACTACCCAGATGAATGAAATTGTTTATAATATTGGTATTGTAGTAAGTCTCAAAATAAACTTATTAAGTTTTAAAGGCATTGGTCAAATATAGATTATATTGAGACTATAAATTATGAAAAAAATTTAATATCTTCATATTACTATAATTGAAATGGATTATAAATATTTATGTAAAAGGTTATCCGTTTTTTTCTCTTGTTTGTAGTATAAAAATACGGGCATGATGATGCAATCACATGGTAAACTAGAAGCTTACTGAAATAAATATCAGTTCGCATAACTGGTTGGTCATCCGGGTTCAAGTGATGCGAAAATAATTGAGAATTCACACAGTTATGTGCATGTCGAAGAAATAAAAAATTATTCAAGATTTATCTTGTATTGATTGTTTTCATAAGAAAATGATCATTATATCAGCTAAAGTTAGGATTGTATCTCCTGAATTTTTGGAACGTTTAAAAAGGTGAATATGGACTCGTTCACCTACCATGTGGACCATTTGTTATTATTTAATTTTTAATAGATGAATCTATAATAAGGTCACATGTGCGTTTAATATCAATTTGCAATTTAATTTTTTGCAAAGGTTGTTTGCTCAAATTATTAAATTAAGAGCACAATTTCAAGTATAAAATATGTTGATAATGCTGGTCTATATCTAAGTTGGTTTAGCAGAAATTGTTTGCCTCTAATTATAGCTAAATCATTGGTTATGAGAATAAAATTTAATCCGAGATATGTTTATTTATCAAGTAGCAATACTTGTACGCATCAAGCCAACAATATTCCCCTATTACAGCTAGTTCAAGGACAGAAACCAAATAATTCTCATCTAAAATTTAAATGTGTGGTATATGATTTAATGGCTCTACCACGCACAAACATGGATCCCAAATAAGGTTGAGAGTAAATGTTAGATTTTCTAACATTAGAGAGAGAGATGAATAGCAGTTGAAAAATTATGCGTGGAATGAACTATCTAGATCCTCGAAAAAAATATGAACTTTAAGTTCAAGAGATAATTCATTTGTAAAATATTACAAATCAAATGTCAGATATATTTGCTGACCTTATTTCATAATCCAACTGTAAATGTTCCAGTGAAAATTAAAGTCCTTGAAGGATAGAGTCCACAGTACGCCTGAATCGTGATAAATCAATCGGTTTTAAAGATAAAACTCCTTGAAGAAGGAGAGGAGCAAATGATCAAGATGGTCATAATAATGAGGCGAGTACTTTAAAAGAGCACTACGACATAATATTTCATAAAAACTTGGAAAATATTCATGTACCTGAAAATGATGAAAAATGAAGAGATCTCGATAAATTATGTCGTATTGGAACTGATATCAAAATAACGATTGACGATATCTTTGATATATTGTAGCACTCAAAATTATAAATGGTGACGAGGATCTTGAATTCAAATCTGTCAAAGAGTGTGACATATAAATTATTGGCCATAAAATAAGCAATTCAAGTATATTTCATTCAATGATAATTGTGAAATATTTTGAATTTACACTCCAAACACTTGAAGGTACAATGTCAGTGGGTACAAATAAGTTCTTGTGCGAAAGGTGAAACGAAAAATAAAACCATAAGATATAAAGTACGACTTATGCCTTTTGATATAAATTTTTTTTTTTTTGCATTCGTCCTGACATTATTATATGGAGATGTGTTCTCCTATAGTGGATACAATTATTTTCAAGTTTCATATAAGTCTGGCAATACATAAAAAACTTGATATGCGTATATGAAATTTTAGTCATGTCTAGCTAGATAGTGAAGTTTATACGAAAAATCTTGAAGGGTTTAAAAGGTTTTAGACTGGTTCCACTGAGTACCCTAATGGTTATGACATCATTTAACATAAAGAAAAAATCTTGATCTAATAAAAATAGTTAGAAAGTACCATGTCTCAGTATAATTAGTGCACTTATGTATCCTGCTATTATTGTTCATGAGATAATATTTTTATTAATGTACAAGAAAGATATAATTTCACTTTTATGTGAAGATATTTGAGTGAAATTAAATATTAGTATGAATTTATTATTTCTAACTAATATTGTGAAGGGATTGTTGGTTATGCAAATGCATGAAGATTATTTGATCTACATAACATTTGATCGCGCGAAAGTTATCTATTTTCATGTAATGATACTGTCATATTCTGCAGAGCTGTCAATTATTGATATTTATTCAAGTCATGCCAAGATACAAATAACCTATAAAGCAAGCGACTCAACACATAGGAGATGTATTATTTTTCTTTGAATTGAAGGTTTCAATATTGTATGAAAATAAAGTTGCTTGTAAATTCAACTAAAGCGAAGATACATCAAAGGAGATAGAACAACTTATATTTCACAAAAGTTCTTTCATGTATGAACTCCAATAAATGGTGCGGTGGATGTTGAACAAGTTCATTTCACAAATGACTTGGTAAATCACTAAAGCCTTACTAACATCAACATTTGAGAAGTTGATATACAAGATTGAAATGCATCATTTTCGATAAATAAAGTAATGATTTCATCAAGGGGAGTAAAATACGCATTGCGCTCTTTTCCCTTAGCTAAGATTCTGTCCACTGGATTTTTCTGGCAAGAATTTTAATGAGGCAGCTCTCAATGTGTATTACTAGATATGAGTACTCTTTTTTCTTCACTAGAATTTTTCCCATAGAATTTTTTCTAGTAAGGTTTAAATAAGTCATATTATCTATTAATGGACATCCAAGGGGAGTGTTGTAAAACATATTAAAAATATGTATGTCCATTTTGTATTACTTGAAAAGCAAGAACTAGTTACTAGAACTAGTTAGAGAGTAACCATCAGTTAGAAAGTAGTTAGAAATAAACCAAGTTAATTTTATTACTTGGTGATCAAGATGTATTCCTTCTATAAATAGGAGAATGTTTTCATCTATTAGATACTAAGAGAAGATATAATACAATCTCTCCCTCCTCTCTACAATACAATCTCTCCCTCCTCTCTACAAAGTTCTTCTTTTACTTCTCTTTGCAATTCTATAACTTTTATAACACTAATATTTAGAATACAAATATTTAGAGCGATAGGTAGATAAATAGATATGTTATTTAAAAAACATTCTCATATCAAGCTAGTACTCTGACTATGATTATACAAAGAGATAAATTATTTATATGAATATAAACCTAATCAAATTATTTCAGATTAGGAAACATAATTAAGTTAAGATCTACAAAATTTATTTTTAAAGTCACAAAAATAAAATTGATAAAATCAATAAGATGTTTACATTGATCTGATTTGTATATTTAACAAATCTACATAGTTTGTTGTTTGTTTCATAATCAACAATCAAACTCCAAATAGGAGCAGGAATAATTTCTAGGCAGAGCTTAGCTATGTAATAATTGGTAATAACAGAAATCTAAAGAGAATGAATAAAGAAAGAAGAAGATTGATGCGCTGAAAAATAATAATATATTTGATATTAATTAAGTAGATTTTTCATTTTCTTAATGCATTTTTAGTATAGAATTTGTGTCATTTTGCTTTTTGCAGGCATTCAGGGTTTGGACATCAAAATGTAGCAAAAGTGAATAAAATCATCAAAGAATAGATCAAGTTAGGAATATGTATAAATATCAATAAAATCGGATTCGACTAAACTAATTCGGTTCTTGGTTCTTCAATCAGGATTCGGTTTATTTTTTGTAAAAGTTATATTCTCCGATTCTGCGTAAGGGGCAAGTTCTTCGGTGCAGCAAAGAATTGAACTTTTATTTAAAAATATTTAAAATAATATCTTAAATTATTAATATTCACATTTTGGCCCAAAACTTTTCACGACCCAAGTCCATTTCCCTAATTTATTCCTAGACTTATCATGGTATCACCCTATGAGTTGCCCTATTTAATTTCTATTTTCTAATTCCTAATATAATTTACATTTCAAAGACCAAAGTTGTCACGCCCCTCCTTGGAGGTCTAATTGGCACCTAATGTCATACTGGATCCTATGCCAACCTAACTAACATATACACATCTAGTGCATATCAGTATCACACAAAATGAGAAATCAAATAAGTATATTTTGGCTTGAAGAAGCCCTTGGTCGGCAAGGCCGCAATACAAACACCCGTGCAAATAATCAGTTGACCTAGTAATTCATAATAGCAATATAATCCTATGTGAGCCGATGAGACCACCATGCTATCTAATATCACAAATTCCAATGCGGTCAAACAAGACATCATAGTGTCTAAGCTCATATAAGCTGAAAGTAAGCACATATATACAAAGCCATCAAGGATGTCAATCCGACAATACAAAAGATAGGGCTAACCTAACCAACCATGTTTATCTATACAACCCACAATCTACAAGACTTTAAGAGTAAAATACTTGACCCGGATAAGGCCCCATCCTCTCCCAACAACTATACAACAAAAGGATAAACAAATCTCTAAATATGGAGACTTCATAAGAAGGGAGTTGGCTAACAAGATGGAGTTAAACTGCTCTACTGAGGATGTTTGCGTGTCTTTCTGGTAGAACTTGCAGGCTGCAGGCAAGAGTGCAGCACCCCTAGGCTCAGGATGTCAGTATAACAATGCACCGAGTATGTAAGGTAATAAAACTGAAAGGGAAGCTGATAGAAGAAACTGAAAGTAATCAATTATAAGAGTCATAAAGTAACCTGAATGATCTCACTGATATATACTGCATATAAACTATACAAACAATAATCAAACAAGAACCTATCACGGCCCCCATAAGCCTAGCAGGTACAAACAATAAACAATAACCTATTTGAGTTTCCATAAGTCATGACAGGTACATATCAAACTATATACCACTATTGGTAGCACTATAGCTGAGTAGGCAGTCTGTGACTCAATTGTAACTAACTTTTTTTAGGCAAGCAACATGTATCTGTATATAGCTTAGGCAATCTGTACCTCTGTTTGTAGCCTCTCTAGTATTTGCATGTGAGCACACAAGGCTCTAGTGTGTGTATGTTGAGCCCACTTGGATTCTATAGTTGTACCCCAGGCACTTAGGGTCCAAATAAAATGTGTGGCAGCCAACTGAGACTCCTTTGGGGTCAGCAATGCCGCCTTAGGTAATCTAGAAGTCTATTTGAGATTGAACTTTAAATATGACTTTACAGACCTCAACATAGTGCTTTATAAATATCATGTCGTTTCGTAAGTGAAGTATAGCCTCATAAACATTCTGCATAATTGATTCTTGCCCTTGGGCAACCTATATAGCATCTGATAGACGTATTTTATGTTTCCACAGCTAATCGGACAATCATGAAGACAATTATAGAAATAACTAGCCTAGAGATATAAATGTGGCTTTGAGTGATCTGTACGACAATCTGAATGTCATAACCATTATAAGACTGCTTACAAAAAAGGTTGTAGCACTCTACAGCTAACTTGCATAGCCTAGTGGGAAGCAGCAATAGTTATTACCTCAAAGGTAAACAACATAACAGTAGTAAGTTCACTTTGAAGACATAACAACTATAGTAGCCTATAAGTGAGCGATATAACTGTAGGCGACCAATCTATAATGTTTATATGCCTATTCTGATCACAGAGTTGCTAATGTCAAGATAAGATTCTAAGAAACTAATCACAATAGCCTTATAGGCATCCACAACAACTAACAATATAAGAGTAGCACTGGCTAGCATTACAGCTTCAAAGGCATCCTAATACGTCAAAGGCTCGTAGACGAGCTGTATATAACATTATAGACATCACAACCACTTGATTTACATGAAAAACTAGCTAGAAAGTTGCCAATTATCAATATACACTAATAAGAAGCTAATATTAGGTCCTTAAGGCATCAGCAAGATAGTAAGCTAACACTAACCGATTAAGTGACAATGATAAATAGGATAATTTCTACATCGTCTTCATAACAAGGCAACAACTAAGTCAAAAGTTATTGCTGACAAGGGAAACACACACGTATATAAGTATGTTACTCCAACAACCAACTATCAACACATATTATGACTACGAGTATTACAATCACAAACAACAAGTCATATCAACTATACGATGAAAAATTCTTATTGAAAGAGGTTTAGCCTTTACATACCTCGTAAGCGATCTGAAATTTTTTGTATTCTCGATCAACTTCTTCATTACTCAATCCCTATACGTAGCCCCAATGTTACACAAATTCAAAGATACCTTAATAGTCCATAATTTAATAAATGAAAAATAGTTTTCGACATTAATAACAGTAAAAAAATAGAAGCGTATAATCTTTCAATTAACGATTGAAGGAAGACTATGAATTCTTACCTTACAATATACAAAGGGAGGATAACACATGAGCGGGCTTCTCCTTACTCTGCCTTTTTCAAAAACTTGCAATCAGAACCAAAATTGATGAGATAAATATATGCTAGTCGCTCTCCATGATACCCCCCGTCTATGCCTTGATTTTGGAAAAGTTCAGATGGTGAGTTCTCTTGTATAGGAGCTTGGAACCATAGGAAAGGGGAGGAATATGACCTGGGATTATTTGGAAAATGTTTAGAGGTAAGCCTAAATCTTTTATATATATATATATCCATCGACATGGGGTCCGTCTTCATGTGCTTGTTTGTACATTCTAGCAAAAACACAAATATTTGTCTATTCTGAAGTTGTATTAGCGAACGATTTAGTGCATTGAAAAATACGCAAATGTCTCTCTATTTTGAAGTCGTATCAGAAAATGATTTAGTGCATTGAAAAATAGACCCATAGACCTTTAGTTTGATAGGTAATAGACCTCTTAACTCTTTATATATTGGGAGAAAAGCTCCGAGATATCTGATCCAAATTTTAGAGAAATTTTGAAAGTAATTTGTGATAATTTTTATTGATATTTGTTTATAACTTGCTTGAATTTAAATCTTAACATACGATCATTGAGTGATTTGTCTACTTCATGACACATCCTTCTTATGGTATTAAGCATTTTTAGTCCTACCTCAAAAATATTAATTTATTACTTAAATTATACGGGATGTTACAAAAAATCTTATGCAGGCGCGCAACAGTCTTGAGAACTGAGAAGTGAGATCGAGCTGTCACACCCCAAACCCGGGAGGCGTGAGTGGAACCTGGTGCCACCCCTAATATGAGCATACACGACGCCCAAAAATAAAACAAAGGCCAGAACTGATGAGGTTAAACAACACAACTACTATAAAATCAAAATAAGACGATAGACTATAGCGGAAGTTGGCTCACCTGACCAACTAAGAAAAATAAATGCAATATGCCGTCAAGACCATGGTATGGAAGAACAACTATCCAACATGGTCCACCTAGCCTATAACAATGACACTACACCCACAACAAATGTCTACGAGCCTCTAAAAATATATTAGAAATCAACTGTCCGGGACAGGGCCCCGAACTACCCATAACTCAACATTTGGCAACTACGAAAGAACTGGAGCACACCGACTCAGATGGAACTCCACTCAACACCAAGAACCTAATCTAACAGCCCACCATCACCTGGAGGCATGAATGCAACGATCCAATTAGGGCGTCAGTACAATAATGTACCGAGCATGAAAGGCAGAAACAACTGGAAGACATAGATTAGAGATCAACATATATACCAAATATCACAGAAGGAGAACTAAACTTAAGTAAATACATAAAACCTACCAAGCCCCCATAAGGCTGGCAAGTATAAGCAAACATACAAACAGAACCTACCTGGCCTCAAAAGTAAATAACAATACAGTGGCACCTAGCAGACACAGATCACCTTTCATCGCCTCTAAACCTCTCAATGGTTTCTGCTAACACCAGTCAACATCTAGCATCCACTACTATTAGATAACAAATAATACAAGCAACAACCACAATATAATGCCAAACAAATAAAAAGTAAACACCAGTTAATCAACATCATCAATCAAGCAATGTCGGACCCTCTCTCGGCTACGCACAGTTAGCAGAGCACAATCCATCTGGGAGAACCCATCGCGATCCCAGGAAGGCTCAGACATATCAGACTACTCTTGAAGCATGTCTCAACTCGACACTACGGAGGACATAATTCTCAAATTTGTAGGTCATTTCACTCATTGGGCTCAACCCCTCAGCCGAAAATACTCTCGTGTGTCAGGTATTCACAAGCCACAAGCCACCTCGGGCTCGACCCCTAGCCAGAACAACTCTCGTGCATCGGGTATCCACAAGTCACAAGGCCTCAAACATAATACGCACAATCAAAAACAATAATAATACATGCTCAAATAACCCATAATCGGCTCTCAAACCCCACAACCCAACTATTACAACATAATACTATTCTTTCACGTCTAGCCATCCACCGATGAGCCAGTAACCAAGCTAAGGACTACCATACTAACCAATATATTCTCAAGCTTTACTAACAGCCCACATACCACTCTACTTACCACTAAAATCAAGGGACACGGCCAAATCATTCCAAGTGTCACCACGGCCGTCACGTGCCCTCGACACGATCGCCGATTCAAATATAGCAAAATATTGTCGTAGACATTGACCTTAACTACTCTAACCCCTCATTCGATTGACAATATAATCACCTAATCTTATTTACTCAAACACCCCATAACTTTCCACAAGAACCACACGCCTTACACACGACCTCTCGACCTGAGCCTAACAATTTGCCATGACTACGATTCTCCGAACTCAAGCTCGAGCCACCAACCAAACCATCACCTTATACACACCATTATTACCATATAAATAAAAAAATAGAGTTAAATAATAGCAAAACACAAGCCATCGCAAAACAGCCAACACATACACCTTAGATTCAAAATAGCCAACATCGCAAAACGGCTATGGAATTCATGCCGACAGAGGGAGGGACAAGCCTAAAATACCTTAGCTTCAAGTCTAGCCGAACTTGATCCTTCAACACCATGAACCTACTGCCTAAGGTCAGTCCAAGATTCTGCCAAAACGCAGGCAACACAACTCAACAACGAAACAAGACAAACAAAACTTACCCAACAAGATTCATAGGATTCGATGGTAGAAACTCCGAGACAACAACCTACTGGTGTTAACACACCTATAAACAACCTTAAAAACTAAGGAGAACAAAAGAAAGAAGGCTTACCAACACCTTCACCACGAAATAGCCAACAACAGCTCGTAAAAGACACCAAACCACAGACTACACGCGATTCCCGACTTCCCAACACAAAAATCATGTTGAACCATGGATTCTAGCCCCAAACCCCAAAGGAAACCATAGAGAGAACTTGAGAGAGGTTTCATACAAAATATATGCTGAAAAATAAATTTGTGATGACCAACAACCGACCAAAAGGGATTAAATAATCCTCCACTGCTTTAAGACCTTATGAGGTGCCTGCTTGCGCGGTCCCGCAAAAATACAAATATATCTCTACTCCAAAGTCGGATTGACAAACGGTTTGATGCACTGAAAACTAGACTCATAGATCTTTAATTTTATAGATTGCACACCCCCTAAATGCTTATAGATTGGGAGAAAAGTTTCGAGACATTTGACCTAAATTTTAAAGAATCTCAAGAAGGAAATTTTGGGATAATTTTTTTTCGAATTTTGTTCTGCAACTTTATCAATGTCCAATCTTAAATACGATCATAGAGTGACTCAAATAACTCATAATACTTACTTCTTAGCCTATTATGTACTCTTAGTCCTACCTCGAAAGCATGATTTTATCGCTCAAATTATCCAGGGTGTTACACGAGCATAGCAGTGAGCATTTAGCATTCAGCAGAGCAGCAGCAGTTGATGCCCGATATAAGATCGTCGACCTTCTCTCACCTTTGAAAAGTGATTACTGACTAGTGCCCAGCTCCAGCAACTTAACCTCTGCGAGCAACTAGTGACATCCTCAAGATAGGTATGTAGTATTTGATATTTCTCTCTTTATCTCGTCAAAATTTTATTTTTCTTCATTGTCTTGATTCATATCCAATCCTTTTCTATTCATCCTCGTTTTATCTTCAACGTCTTTGACTGTCTTAGTTTCCCTGCTTTATTGTCTTTATTTTTCTATTTATTAAAAAATTAGTGTCATTGTCGACTCACCTGTACTCGTTATCTTAATTATATTTGTGTTATTGACAAAACTTGTTGTATTCGTCGTCGTAGTTTATATTTTTTTTGTTGCTGACTTGCTACAACGTTTGGTTGATTGGCTGATTGTCGTAGTTATTAACTATCTCATTTTTATTATTTCATCATCTTGATTTATTATTTAGTGCTTTTGTTTGGTTAATTTAGGTGAAGTACTGCATTAATTATGATTTTTCTCCTTATGGTCTTATAATTCGTATTTTAATTTTTCATAGATGGTGGATGAAAGTAGAGTAAGTGTGGATGGTTCAACTATAGCTTATCTAATATAAATGATAGCAATGACTCACTTGGTACCAGGTTATAAAAAAAGTTGGAATCATTTTGATAAGATCATTGTAAATGGTATTAGTAAAGCGAAGTATAGGTATTGTCTCCTAAATGTTGCTTATAATTCCTCTAATGGAACAACGAAATTGAAACAATATTTGACAAGGTGCATACTATATAAACCTATCATTGAAAGTGTTTCTTTAACATAAGATAAAATTTTCATCTAAGGAAACACTGCTTTAGAAATTTGATAGAGAAGTAGTTAGGAGAGTTTTAGTTGAGATGATAATTGTGGATGAACTACTAAATAGATTTGCGAAAAAAATGTAGGCTTCAAGAAGTTTATGAATCAAGCTCGACCTCTATTTTGACTTCCTTCAATTAGAACAATAACAATGAATTGTTATGAACTTACGGATTAACTAAGACATAATTTAAAGAAGGCTCTTAGAGAAGTAAAATTAAAAAATTTGTCTTACACAGACATATGAACATCGTCGCAAAAAATTAATTATGTGTTTGATTGCTCGCTTTATTGTTAAAAATTGGGTGTTTCATAAAAGAATACTGTATTTTCGTTCCATCTCTAGTTATATGGGCGAGCAAATGGCAGAGGCTATTGATAATTGTTTGCTTGATTGGAACTTGGACAAGGTGTTCTCTGTTACTGTTGATAATGCCTCTTCAAATTTATGGTTAAAAAATTGTCCAAACCGTTGAATATGTGGGAACTAACATAATCGGTAGTAAGCATCTTCACATGAGATGCATGACTCACGTACTCAATCTAATTGTGCAAGAATCTTTGAAGTAAATTAATTTTTTTGTCAAATGTTTTAGGCAAATAGTGAGATATATTAGATCATCTCCCGCAAGAACAAGAAATATTAAGAAATATTGTGAAGTACAAAAGGTAGAATGTGCTAAACATTATTGCTAGACGTGCCTACTAGGTAAAATTTCACCTACTTGATGTTGCATACAACACAAAATTTTGAGAAGACCTTTGATAGGTTTAATTTTTCTGTGAGAATTTTAACACTTATATTTCTACTCATGTTTTTGAAGATGGAAATATCGTTGGTTCGCTTGAATGTGATGATTGAGTGAATGTGAGGAATGTGATAAATTTTCTTGAAAGATTTTACTAGCTCACCTTGAAGGTTTCAGGTTCACACTATGTTTCATTCAATGTTCATTTTGACGATATATGGGAGTTTGATGTATATTTGAACGTGTTTTTAGCAAGTGACGATCTTAATTCGAGTAAAATGGCTGAGCGAATGAATCATTTCTCTGGCGTACTAGCTTCATTTTTGAACGATAATAGTCCTTTCTATTTATTTTCTTTTTTCATTATTTTCCTTCTCTAAATTCCATTACAAATTTTGTATGAGGTCCAATAGTGATCTTTTTTTTATCCGGCATTTCAAAAATTCCCCTTTCGAATGGTTTTCAAATTCGCGAACCCAAACATATGATTTTTCTATAAATGAGACTCTAGCCTCTCATTTTAAAGGGGGTTTTCTCCAATTCAGGGTATTTCATTTAGTGTTGTCCAATATAAGATGTGTATATGTATCTCACGAGGTTTTCACAAATCTCGTCTATTCGATAGAGAAAATGGGTGTATACAAGTTATTGGCTAGTTCATTTGCATTTCATTTCATTCTCATTACATTATATATTGATTATATTTTTGAGTGGTGAAATGATAAGGTGATTGTGAAAATGACTATTTACCTCCCTATTTGGTTGAGATCATTGAAATAGCTGGTGTGCTATGTTGAGATGAATTGGTGAAGTTCTCTAATATTAGCTGATTTTTTCATTATTGATTATTGTTATCATTGACTGCTAAGTTGTTATTCATTAAGATTGTATTTCTGATAAAGTGTTGAGAATGATAGTGATAGAACCAACCATTTCCTTAGTTTCATAAAAGGGTCGGTCGATGATACTGCTGAGTACACGTGATTTTCGCACTCGCCTAGCTTTTTTGTACCTTTTTGCATGAAGGTTTAATTTCATATATGAGTGATAGTTGAGTCATGGTTAGACCTGATGAGACATACCAGAGTTGGGTGTTGAATTGTTGAAATTTGAAGATTCTTTTTCGAGGAAACACATAAAATCCCCCCGAACTTGTACAACACTTTAATTTTACGCCAAATTCTTATTTAAAATATACTAAATACAACCCTAAAAGTATAATACCAGTCTCACAATGTGAAGTGCATTACACGTTGGGTGTTGAATTGTTGAAATTTGAAGATTCTTTTTCGAGGAAATACATAAAATCCCCGAACTTGTACAACACTTTAATTTTACGCCAAATTCTTATTTAAAATATACTAAATACAACCCTAAAAGTATAATACCATTTCACAATGTGAAGTGCATTACACACGCGTCATGTCATTGCCATCAATACCACGCTTTTGAAAATTATCTAAATTTAAATTTTGTATTTTTTATATTTTTCTTATCATATTATTTTATTTTCCTATTTTCTATATTTTTATACACTAATTAACTCAAGAAAAATGGAGGGTTTTTTTCATTGGAAGTCTTTTATTTTCCAAGAAAATTTAAAACCTTTTAAAAAATTGAATCTTGAAAGTATAAAGTAAAAAATTAATAGATAAGTGTACTTTTGTATGTGTGTGTGGGGGAGGGGAGGGGTCAAGAAGGAGAAATGGGGTGGTTCAAGAAAGAAAAAGGGAAGCGAGGGTTCGGAAGGAGATAGGATCATGTGGCGGTCATTATGGTTCAAGAAGGAGAGAGGATTAGGCAAATTTTGAAGAAGGGAAAAGGGTGGGGTTTGGAAGCAAGACAGAGTTTTATGGCGGGATAAAAAGGGTAGGGGCTCATTTTTTATTTTTATTATATAATATACAATCAACGGACCCACATTTTAAAAATTTACACGCTTTATTTTTTGTTTTAATTCTCACCACAATAAGCTTGGGTGGTATTAAATTCATTTGAGTTCTAAATTAAAGGAGGGGGAGGAGGAGGGGAAGGTAAAGAATTATCGTAGTTAAGTACTAAAGTGTTTAGTACAAATCTCAAAGGGGTATTTTATGTATTTTTTTTTTAACAAAATAAATTCAGACACACACTTAATCATATATGACTGAAATCAAACATTAATTTTCAACTTCAGTTGCTTGATCTGAATTATTTTCAAAACGAATAAACTTGCAAAAAATTTTAAAAACGAACACAAATTAAATAACAACGCAAAAAGAGGATATTTGTGCACTTAGCCCAACTTAGAACAATTGGATCCAAATTTGGGCTCAGTCTCTTTCTTATTTTGGCCTATAATCAACAATAGCTTGAAAAAGAACGAAAACAAATAAATATCCTGGCCTCATTCTGTCGTTCGCAGTACTTTAGAACTGCTTGAATAAATCAAATGAAAGTAGGAACATTGTGGAACAGAGGGTGTTTGGTTTAGCTTATATGTTTACTTAATTAGCTATAATTATTTTTAATTTTTTATAGTATTTAATTTTATCAAAAAATATTTAAAAAATTAAAAAAGTGTTTTAAAAAGTTAAAAATCAAAAAGTTGATCGGGACACTTTTTAATTTTGGTTTATAAGCCATTTATGTTTGACCAAACTATTTATCTTTTTATCCATAATATTTTTCTAATTTCAATAATACCCTCACTAAATCTTTGACAATTTTTTTTTGCATATTAGAAAAAAATAATTAAAAATCTGAAAAGCAAAAAAATTAAGGTAGTATTAATTCATTTACATTATCATAAAAAATAGAACTATACTCCAAATAAAAAGTAAAAGGAGAGCCTAATTTATTTAAATTATATATTTTAAAAATTAAAAATATTTTTAATTTTTGTATTTTAATTAAATTACATGTTTTTTTTGTTTTTTTAATTTAAATTTTAATTATTTTAGAAATAAAATATTATAGTAATTCTTTTATAATGTTAATTGTACTTAATAAAGATTTCACTATTTGACTCCAAAATAAAGTGTTACAACAACACTTAATTACCAAACACATCAATAACTTTTTATCGGGCCTCAACACTTTTATCCAAACACATAACTGTTTATTTATAAAATAAATTTCAGCACTTACATTTTTTTTCAGCTAAATCAAACGGGTTCTAAATTGCTTCAATAGATAAGATCAAATTAGATGCATAACGACTTTTCGGCATGAATATAAATTAATTGGGCTCAAAATAAATAGCGAACTATGAAAATCAAAAAAAAAGAAGAGAGTTTTTCATGATTACGCAGGAAAAAATAAATTAGATATTGGTATGTACAATTAACAAAATCCGTCCTTAAAAAATTACACCACCGCACCGTGTCATAGCCCTGAGCCTTCGTGTGATATACAATTCAAATTTTGTGTATCTTAATGGTAATTAATAAGGATAACAATATTCTAAATAAGTATAGAGTAAGTTATATTTTAATGGACATTTTTCACGTCATTTTTTTGCTGCATGGACACACCCTAAATGTCCCAAAAAGAAAAAGAATTTAGGCTTTCTATTGCAAAAATGTACTCCCTTTATTTTAAATAAATCGCGTTTCATTGAGAAAGATATTCCTTAAGAAAACTACTCATTTTAGAGATAAAATGTAATTTTACCCATTTATCTTTAAATAAATATCTTGAAAAAGATGCAACTTTAATTTTTTTAATTATGTAAAACACTCTTCACTTAAATAAGCAGAACCGAAATAACATCATTAATCGCCTTTATTGACACGTAGAAAACATCACTTATTTTCAACAAAATCAAAATCAAAATACTTACTAAACGGTGCTAAGAATATATATAGTCAATTTCAAAGTTGTTTAATTTGCTATCTTGCACTTGTCGACCTTAATATCTCACATAATTTTTCAAAGAAAAGACTATTATCCTATACCTTGTGAATATTTATCTAAACAAGTGCACTTGGGAAAAAAAAAAAAGATTCAATCAACCAGTACATAATCTTCCTTGGGATTGTACACAAGAAAATAAATGCTCCCTTTGCAAATTTTAACTAGAATTTTCTAGCACAAACAAACACGTCTGTTAATTTAAATGTACCAAAGTTGACTCTATCTCATCATTAAATGAAAAGTTGAAAACTTAGAGAGCCATAAGAGTCCATCTTATCCCAAAAATAGTATAATCTCAAATGTAAATACAACTAAATACTCTGCCTGGCCTCAAAATATTTGTCATTCTTATTAAAATTATTTATCATTTTAACAGTTTAAAATAAAATTAGTTATCTCTTTTTCATTTTATTCTTAATAGACTATAAATATCTCAATTATAAACATAAATAAAGTAAATATTTAATTTAAAATATTTAAATTTGAATTTATGAATTTCATATAAGTTTAAATTGGAATATATAAAAAAAAAAATATAATAAATATTTAAAAAAGCGCTAGAATAAAAATTAAAGCAGATTGGATTTACATGTACATGTGATCGTAATTTATTTATGAGTAACTGTTGGGTTGTCAACAAAAACATGTAGTATTTGCATCATCTTTTGACCCACTCGAGTCACTAAAGTCTTTTTTAAATATATCACATTAAACCCACTGAGGCAGAAACGTAATACTACGACGGAAAAAAGAAGAAGGAACACGAAAAGATCGATGCATTGTATGTAGTGGCATAGCACGTAGGCCAAGGCAATACACCCAAAATATTAGTCTATAGCAAGTCATGATCAGAGGAGGACTAGGTCAATAGAAATGTTTAAGAAGAAAGAAGACAAATTAAATATGTGGACTCCAACTTGACGTCTTCAAACGTCTTCTTTTAGTTTTAATATTATTCTGATCATACAATCTTCAAAGTTATTCGAACCTGTATATAAGCAAAAAGGTAAACAATAACGCTTAAACAGAAATAAGCAATGCATTTAAGCTACAAAATATTTTATATATTTATGAAATTTAATATTTGAGATATAATTTCTAAAAATAAATAAAATACCGTTATCGTAATAGAGATACTTCAAAATACATATAGAACGCAAAGAATAAAATCAATCACACGACGCTACTTACTTTATTTTGAAGACAATGCAGAGAAGATGGGAGAAGAAGAATCTGAAAAAACTGTATAAAAATCTAAGGCAATGCCTCTTGCCCAAAGCCAAAGTCGAGTGATATTGATGGTACGAGTGCTTCCCATCTTTTTAGTTTGCTAAAGTAGAAATGTTTTTCTATTTAGAGAAATCTACCCAGTATATAATATTGAAAAGCCATTTAACACATTTTAATTGTATTTAAATTTCATCCATTAACAATATTAAAATTTCTAATTACATTGTATATCATCTTCAAAAATATATAATTTGATTTGAATAGTGTAAGTTTAAATATTGAATACGGTAGTTTATAATTGAATATTGTAATTAATTTTCTAATATTAATTACTTTAATCTTTGATTTGAATATTGATCAGAATATTATAACTTTTTGAATACTGTTGTTTTTATTTGAAATATTGTGATTATGAATTAAATATTGAAGCTTATTTAAAAATTGTAGTTTTTCTTTTGAATATTCTTGTTGTGGTATGAATATTTATGTATACATACATACATACTAATATATATATGTATGTATGTATATATAAAACTATAGTTTTGAATTGAATACAATATTTTTAAAGATGAGTATTATATTCTTGTTTGAATATTATGTTTAAATATTGAATAATGTAGCTTTTAGTTGAATATTGTAAGTTTGATTATTGAATACTCTAATTTATTTTAATATGAATTAGAAAAATTAATTTTTTTAATGTTTTTAAAAAAAGAATTACGTATTTTTTTATTTTTAATCATGTTTTATTATTTAAATTTCATATTAACCATAAATTACGCTGCCATTAATAAATTTTTAGTACATTCGGACATAGGATATAAATATTGATAGAATTCCTCTTATGTAATTACTAGTATTAGTATTGTGCATTGTTAAAAAATGACTAGTAAGATGATATTACGAAAGAATTTCTCCTATTTATACTAATAAATTCTTCTCCTTTCTTCAACATAAAACGATATCCTTTCATTTTTCATTCACTTAACCCAAAGGTAATGGAATCAAATCTCATCACGTTAAAATCAATAAATTAGAATCATTTCATAACGTAATGTTGTGTAAATTTGCTCTGAGACTTTTATAAGCATAACTCATAGAAATCGGCCGAATCATTTGTAGCTTGTTTTTGTTATTTTGACTTAAAATAAATATTTAAAAATATTTTTAATTTATTTCAATCATAATTTAATTTCCAATTTCATATAACTGACTATCTCAAATGTTTTTTTTGTTTTTTTAATTTTTAAAACTTAAAACATTTCAAATAAGCGAATCAAAAGAGACTCTAAGTATTCTTTATACTATTAATATGTAAAAACTAATGGAGCAAATCCTGCGTGTATAAAGTTTATGCAAAGAAGAAAAAAAAACCATAAAAGAAGTGTCAAACCTTGATTTTGTTACCTTTAGGTACAGACAAGGAAAATGGAGAATGAAGGTTAAAGAAACGGACACATAGATTCAACATCAAAATAAACTTGTCGTCTGGATGTGTGTGTGTGTATATGTATCCCCATTTAGTGAGATTTTGTCATTTTTGGGTCATAAGAAAGACATCCAAATGAGACAAGTAACCAAATCTCTTTCTCACTAGTCACTCTTTTGTTTCTTCTTTTTGATCAATTTCATACGTATTTTCATGTCAAACAAACTCCTTTAATATATACTATATCTAACTACTTTCAGACGGTTTTATTGACTCCTTTCTACCCCATTCCCATATATGATTTGAAGACTCACCAACTCCTTACAATTCCAAGAATTGCAATATTTTACGCGTTTTAATTTATATGGCATATTTAAAATTTTGAGAAATAAAAAAAATAAAAAAAATAAAAAAAATAAAAAAAATAAAAAAAATAAAAAAAATAAAAAAAATAAAAAAAATAAAAAAAATAAAAAAAATAAAAAAAATAAAAAAAATAAAAAAAATAAAAAAAATAAAACACACACACAAAAAAAAAAAAACCTTATCAACTTGTATAGTAATCTCATTTTCCTGATTACTGATTAAGCAAAAATTAATTTAAGAAAAAAAAAAAATTCTTTCCTTGAAAGGAAACATGCAGCAGATTGAATTGGCTATAGCTATCAATTTGCTGGAAAAATTGAATTAGCCAGTGCTGCTGTTATTGCCATTATTGTTGTTGGCGGTCGTTGTTGTGGTGGTAATGTTGTTGGCGCCCATTGTTTGATTGCCCGGAATTGCCAATAAGGGAAGTGATGGCTGCTGCTAAGGCTGCAAGTGAAATTAGATCATTGGTGAGGGCGTTTACCGTGTCAGCCAGCGGATTGTGGTTGGATGGATGAATCGATGATGGCAACATCGAAGGATGTTGTTGTCCTTCCAAATCTTGGGACAATTGTAGGCCAGAGAATTTTGATTGGTTATACAAAGCCTGGCCAAAAATCTGAGGCAAAAGTGCAGCTGGATTTGCTAGGATGTTATTGTGGGGGTGGATTTGAGAATGGGACTTGGAATTGCTAGAAGATCTTGTAATTGCAATGGGTTTGGGGATTGAGTTAGGTCCAATGTAACAGTAGGAATGGGGCTGAGGTTGAAATTGTGGCCATGCTAGAAGAGCAAGGGAGGAGAGTTCTCGCGAAGAAATTGGAATTCATTAGCCCATCTGCACTTGGCATAGAACCTGAGAGCAACATTCTTGCTGCTGAGGAAGTTGTTGAGGCCATTGCCATGGCTGCCGGAGGCAACGGATGATTGTGAGTCCCTTCTATAGGTTGTGACTCAAGATTGTTCTGTCCTCTCTTGCACATCTTTTGAACCTGTCAATGCAGCAAAATTCACTTCACTCAAATGATTCTCTTCTACCAATTCTGGAACTCAAAATACCAAATGAAAATGTGTATAATGGCTTTCTTTTTTTCTTTCAGTATCTATTCAATCCGGACTCGCCCGAGTAGGTCCACAAAGGGAAGTAGAACCCTCTAAAGCTGTAAAATCTCCACGGTTAAAGCAGTAGAGATTTCCAACTACCACACTCCGAGCAGATGACTTTCATTGCTTTTAATTAATACTGTATAAACTGACTTTTCTGATTATTGTTGGGAAAAAAATGTATTTTGTATTAGATCAAGAAAGAGCAATAGCAACGTAACACCAACTACTATTGACAATCAGTGATGTGTATGAAGTGTTCAACTAACATGTAATTGTTAATTAGAGGCTAAATTTACTAAGATTCTGACCTTTCTGATTGGCTAAAATCACAAGTACAGAAATTATTGGACAAAAACAAAACGTACTTGCTTCCGAACTGACAACCAGCTGCCATGGTGCACCGGTAATAAGTCTGAGGGCACGGGTTCCCTTCGCCATTTTCTGCCCATACTTTCGCCATTGGCAACCATCTGTGATCTGATTGCACCACAAAAGAAAAAAATATCCATTAGCTTCCATCAAATAATCTTTTAAATCCAAAATAAATATAAATATACATTCAATCAAAAATTCCATACCATAGGAGCTCTGATCGAGCTCCTGACCGAGACACGAGCCTTTCATGGTAGCCTTGTAGCTTGATCAGCAGGTTTATTAGAGCCATTGCCGTTTTGGAATTTTAGACCCCAACCAGGTGATCCTTTTTCAGGACTATCTTCTTCCACCCTGCATGAACTGATCCATACATCTGTTAGAGATTACATTTTCTGCCACTCACCTCTGATTACATAGGAAGCTTTTCAGCTCGAACCAGTAATACAGCAGCAGCAGCTAGACCAAGATCCATAAATTGCCTAGGCACCATTTGTCCTCCTCCTCCTCCTCCTCCTCCACGACCATTTTGATTATTGTGGTGTTGCTGTTTAACTTCTTCACTTTTCCCATCATGTTGACCATTTTCTTGATTTTGTTGCTGTTGTTGTTGCTGCTGCATCATTGTCATCATATGCATCTGCAGGGTACTGTAATTGCTCGTCACCTGATTTAACATGTCCCGTAAGCGCCGATTTTCGCCGTTCATTCTTTCCAATTCAGCCTGAAGAACTGCTAACTGAAATAGGGAGGTCCAAAATTCATGTTAATTACAAAGCTAAAACTACAGAATATAATGAATAGGCGAGTAGTGTAATTAGTGAGCTGATCTTAATTACTCTTACCTCACTCTTGGTTCTTTTTATCTTCAGAATTAGGGGATGCGCTTCATCTTCCACTATGGACTGATCACTATAAGTGTTTGCCGTGAGAAGATGCAAACCAGTCTACAGAAGATCGAATTGTGTCAAAATTCAGTTAACTGAAAGGGGGAAAGTGCTAGAACAGAACTTTTTTGGTAAAAATTTTATTTGGGTAAAGCTTACATTTCATTAAAATCCAATTCAGGAGGAGGGGTGTTGAATTCTTTTCTGTCAGAGTCATTGGCAGTATTGTTGGCTGTTGTTATTGCATCAACATCCTCAGAATTATTACCATTTTTTTTATCAGCAAAGAAGTCCATTTCACCAATGACTGGTCTGTTGTGTTCTTGATCATAAATAGTGGAGCAATTAAGGTTCACTGAATTGAATAGGTAGAGGGCAGACTCTGTTCTTTGAATGGTGACTCCATTATGAAATGGTTCAATCTTTGAAATACTTGTTATGGGGAAAAAGCAGTGTTGCTGTTGTTGTTTTTGTTCTTGGTGGGGTTCAAGGAAAGAATTGAGGACAGTGGGAATAGGGAGGAAGTGTTTGATGGGATCTGGATCAAAGGAGAGTCCACTTCCTTTGGCCATATATGAAGAGAAAGAAGGAAAACAGAAAGGGAGAGAGAAATGGGCTAAGTGGGAGAAGAAGGGTCTTGAATAACAGCAATAGACTCGGCTAATAAAAAGGGGAAGTTTGAGACTTGAGACTTGAGACTAGGGAAGGAAGACCAAATACTAGGGGGGTGGGGGTTTGTGGAAGTGAAAGAAGAGTTGAGTTTAATGGTTTGAACTTTGAAGAGAAATTGATGGGATTTGGATTTTTTTGAAAATTAGACAACGAGTTACAAAGAAATTAAAGATGTTTAAGTGTCCCAATTGAAAATGAGCTGTCAAAGATGGGACCATCCTAAATGTTTATAGTCCATTTTAAAACAGAAAATTGGGTAAGCATCTCATTTTAAAAATTATGTATAATCATATATTAATTATATTATATTTTTTATGTTAAATTCATATTTACTCGAGATAAAATAATGTGTAAAATTATAATTATAATACTAATATTATACATAAAAACAACGTATATATATGTGTTGGATTGAAGTAAACATTAATATAAATAATTTTTCTCCGAGTAAATTCTTACGTGAGAAATTCAATTCAGTATTACTATTTCAAAGATATGGAAAATAACATTTACTAAAAGTATTACTATTTCAAATGTATAGAAATTAACATTACTGGGTACTCAACAAGCAATACCTAAGTTGAAAATACAAGAAGGGGTGGGGGCGGGGTTGTGTTTGTTTTTTGTCAAAATGGGGAGTGAGAATGAGACATTGACCCATTCAAGAAATTCACTGCCCAATAGGCCCGGCACTTGCTCGTGACAAGAGAGTGCTCTTTGGGCCTCTTTTTGGATGCATTAGTCAACGGAGTTCCAAGACTGCCCACTATGACGACTTAGCCCCATCTAGCCACGTAGGACTTTTTCCCCTTTGTCTTGACTTTTCCACTAGTCAGATGTCAGATCATGAATTGGAATTATGAAGAAAGTGGATTAATATTTTATTTTACTTGGTAAAATGACTGCTATAACTGTGCGGTAAGTTTTGCTGGTCCTCCTCTATATTCATGGACAGATCTAAATTTGTGGCTTTCAAAATTAATTAAGAAATTAAACAACATGTGAATTAAGGTTAAACCATTTAAACATGATAAGAATGTGCTTCTAATCACGTAATTTTATATAGTTATATTATGTATATGTATTTGTTATTTGAAAACAAAGTATACTTGATTGTATATATTATACAAATAAATATAAAATACTATATACTAGAGATAAATAAGATAATTAGTAAAGTAAAAAAGAGAAAAAAGAGGATGATGAAGGGTGTGAACACATTCACCATCTTCTAGCTCAATTTATATTTTATATTCATTAAAAAATTCTAAAACATATACATAATCATTACTAATTAGTTCACACCCATTGTCAGGAGAAAGGAATTGATGCAGTATACTCTTGCAATCAGACTTGTGATTCTAGGAAATTTTGTTTATTACTCTTAACTTTGGATATAAAAGTAATTATTGTAATTAAGGTAATAATTATTATAATTACAATTACAATAATTGCATATAAAAATAATCTCTTGCAAAGATACAAATAACAAAGACATCAAACCACCTTTGTCATTCTAGGCGAAAAGTATTGTAAAATTGGACAATAGGGATATAGTTCGATCGATTAAAGATCGGGTCCAGCTCATGCGCGTAGAAGATAAGAAAGTTAAATTAGGTTCCACGGTCCCAACTTAGTGTCGCCTGCGCTGCATTGCTATGAAAATTTTCTGCAGTCGAATATTAGGAATATTAACGCCATTTCTCCTTTGATTGGTCGGTAAAAATAATTTTATATATATTAGTTATTAACTTGATGGATGATTATTTTTATTTATTTATCAATATTAATTTGGTTTAGCTTTCTCACTGCTTCACAAACACAAATAAGAGTTTAATGATGAAATATCATTCACGGACCATTTCTCGGCGTATTTTAAAAAACTAATTACTGTTATAAAGTTTTAAATTTCACAAAGAAAATTTTAATTTAATTGCTAGACATGAGAAATGACTATTTGTAAATTTTTACTGAAATTTAACTGCTCAAGAAAATGACCAAAAAGAGGTTGATAAATAAAAATGGAAAAGGCAAGAGGAAGAGGATATTAGAGGAAACTCTACTATAGAGTCTCTTACGTAGATTCAAATTGAGGTTGACAAAGACGTAAAATATGTTAGATAATTTAAATTATTATTGTCTTTTACCATTTTGAGTGCCTCATTTTTATTTTTGGAAAAATTAAATTAGACTCCACATATGAATAATCTCTTAATCTTATAGTAAATTTTGTTTAAATATTTGAATTACACTTATTTCCTATTAAATACTTGAATACATGATAAAAGTGTTCACAAAGAAAATTTTTGATTTAAATTTTGAAAAAATTACGCGTTGATCTCAACTACTGCTACATAGTTAAGTTTAACTACTAAAAAATATGTCATTCCCTTTTATTATACCCATCATCCTCAATTGAAACATGTCCAGGTTTTATACTAATTCATAATTAAAGTTAAGCGCGATATATTTTGGGTTTTGCTAACTTATCTATTCAACAACATTTGAGAATACGTGGCAAAAGAATTTAAAATTTGAACTAAAAGTATACCAATAAGAACAATATATAATGCTTAATAATTCAAGCCATTTCTTAAATAAAATTTACTAACAAATTTAGTTAAATGAGATCTCGCCCTTTACGGTTCAAATAAAAGAAAATGACTTTTTCAGATCTCTACATACAAATGATGATTTCTTGATAGTAAAAATAAAAATCTCTAATAAAAAATTATACTACTAAAAATATTTTGTAAAAGCTAAAAACATTTCTCTTGAATTTAAGGGCTACCAATACATCAAGCCAAATAATTATGAAGAATAACTCTCATAAATGTGAAGACAATCATAACACTTATTTTTTCTTGGTACAAAACCATTTTGCAAGACTTTCAATCACTCGAAATTGAAATTAGAGGAAAGTGGATTGTGTAAGGATATGCTAAATTACTCTGAGAAGAGGATTGCTGTCTGCTGACAAATAAAAATAAATAACAGACTAAATCTCACACTTATCCTCCTTTTAACTTTTTTGAAAATTTGAGAAGCAGAAGTAACTTTCTGTGGTTTGAAAATTAAACTAAAAATATTTGATTTTTTGAAAAATTTAAGACAAAAATTATCATCATAAATATATATAAAAAGTTAAAAGTAGATGAGGACCCTCATTAATTCATTAATTTTTAATTACAAAATAACTTATTGAGTAATTATGTATAACAACTCATTTTCTTTTAATGAGATTTTCACCATACATTTAAATAATAAACATAAAATTACAGATACTTCATATTCTTGTTGAAATTATGAAGTTACATTTTTTTATTTTGAATTTTATACCGTAGATATACTTCATTTCTTATATAAAAAAGACATTTATTTTTCCTTTTCTCTTCAACTAGTTTTATTACCCATATAGTGTTTAATTTGTGGAATGATTTTTAAAATTATTTTGCTTAATGTTTTAAGTATATTTTAATTCATCATGTTAATATTATATTAATATTTAATATCTTTTTATTTTGTATATGTGTTATATTGATTGAAAATTATATACTTAAATTATAATTAAATAAAAATAAAAACCGACAGAATGACTATCTCCGAAAAGAACTAAATAGTTTAATTTAATAAAATATTACTCTAACTTATTAAAAATTTGAAGAATTATTAAGGTTAAGGTTAAGGTTAACAATTTTTTTTTAAAAAACGTATAAATAAAAATCAATATTAAAAATAAAAATATTTTTATAAAAATATTTTAATAAAATATTTATTCAAAATAAGCAATCTTTAGCCACTTGGTCAAACAAACACTTATTATAGGTTGTGACAAGTAGATGGATGAGCACAACTAATTTATAATTTGAATGTTAAATAATAATTTGATAAAAATCTCTAATATTTTATTATTCAGATCTCTTTATGTAAAATTAATATCTCTCCTAAAATAATATAAAATGATGAAAACTCCTATAAAGATAAAAATAATACAGTATATAAAGTGTTTTACAAGTTAAACTAATAATTATAACTAAAGATCACAAATTTGAATTATAAAAATAATCTCTTTTCACAAGTTGAGCTAATAATTATAATTATTCAAAAGATATGAATTTAAATTATGAAAATAATATCTTACAAAAATATAAATAATAAAGACTTAATGCATCAAATCACACTTCTCATTCTAATAGAAAATTATTGTAAAATTGGGTAATAAAAAGGCTGAATTAATCTATTGATATTTTCAACAATGGTAGTCAATTAAACGTATGCAGTTATCTGGATAAAGTTAAAGGACATGCACGAATATATTATATTTGTATGTGTAGCTTATTAAGGGGGAAAAAAAAGATTAGGTCTCGTGGTTCCAACTTAGCGGTCACCTGCTTTGCATGATTATCAAAAAATTTTGCAGTCGAATATTAATTAAAAAAGAGGTTGATTAGTAAAATTGAAAAAACAGGAGGAAAACGATAATAGAAGAAATTCAACTGTAAAATCTTTACATGCAAATTTAAAATTAAGGTCGATAAAAAGTTAAAATATGTTAGATAATTTAAACTACCAACTTTAAGTGCATCTCTATTTTTATTTTCAAAAAGAATAATTAAGCTTAAAATATAAATAAACCTCTAAATTTTATCAGTAAATTTTATTTAAATATTTAAATTACAAGTTGTTTCTATTAAATATTTGAAAATAGATAAAGTGTTCATATTATGCATTTCCGATTTAAATTATCATTACATGATAATTTAATCACTTAAAATACGCCATTTCTTTTTTAATTATACTCATTATCTTTAATCGAATATATTTGAGGTTTTTTTTATAACTTATTGAAATTAATTTATAACTAAAGAAGTTAATATAATTTTAAGTGGTTAGTCTATGCTTAATGGGCATGTATTTGAGAACATGTGAAAAAAATAATAATATGAAAATGTGTCTATTACGACTTATTGAGATTATCATAAATTACATTATTATTCTACATATTGTCTAAAGAAACTTAACACAATATTCTTCACATTAAATTATTGCTGGTAATTAAGTGAATTTAAAATTAATCAGCCTTAGTTTCCACTTTTTTCGGTTGACTAAACTCGAAATTACCTTAGTTTCCACCTTTTTCGCTGTAGTAATGAAGGAAATATAGATCCCGTGAAGGACGGTTCTTTCCTTTGCTTTTTTGAAGTTTGAATCAGGTCAAAAAGTGCATTTGGCTAAAAAAAAAAAGGTTCCTATATTCTTATATATGGAGAGGTTCTTTCTACAATTCTCTAGCTATGTCTAACAAGATCCATGTACGTGTTAGTTTTAAAATAAATGGTCTTTAATTTGTACACGTTTTCTAAAATTATTTATTTTAAAAATAAATATATTTTTATTAATTTACTTTAAAAATATATAATTTTTTTGGTTATGTAAAATTTTCTTCATTTAAATAAGTATAAAATTAAAAACATTATTAATGTCTTCTTGATTACGTAAAACACTATTTATTTTAAAATAAAATTACAAAGCTAAAAACACCGCTATTTTAAAATTTTGAGGTGAGAGTAATATATTGATAGAGTTATAAATATTTTAAATTATGTAAAATTGAATAAAATATTAATTGTTTATAATTTAATCTAAAATATTTTTACCACTAATAATTTAGTCTAAAAATATCTCTGGGTGTTATTAATATTTTGATTCAAAATGCATAATGCATCTATCGGGATGGAGTCAGAAATATTTTTCTTATAAAATATTATTTTCTAAAAATCTTTTAAATAATAACAAAGTGAGAAGTAATTTTTCTTTTAATCTCGTTTATCAATTAAAATATAATAATCATATTTTTAAACCGATAATATAGGTAATATATATAAGATCATAAAATTAAAAAACAAAAAAAACCAAAATAAATAAAAAAATTAAAAAAATTAAAAAAATTAAAAAAATTAAAAATATTTTTATTTCTTAATCTTTTTTGAATTGACGTAAGAAAACATTTGCTAATATATTTCTTGATGATTTGAAGTAATGCACAAACTTTTCGTGTAGTCGGAGATTATGATTGGTGTATCTTAACTTTAAAATCAAGGACTATATTAGCAAATGTTTATTCCTCTTCAACGAGAAAGATTAAGAAATAAAATATTTTCTATTTTATTAATTTTTTTTATTTAATCTTTGTCCAAATGAAAATGAATGATGAATTGTTGTGATGTTATGTATATAAAATTAATGATGAATTATAATATTTTTATTAGAAAAGGAATGTGTTAAAAATAATATGCTTAATAATAAAATAAAGGACATCTTTAACAAAGTAATAATAGAGATATTTTTAAAACAAACTATTAAAGAAAGATATTTTTATCCAATTTCCCATAATTTAAAAAAAATTAAACTATTTTCCTTTAAATATATGCATTACAAAATTCTCCCCACCGGTAATTGATTGAAAGAGCAAACCTTTTCCACATTTTAGAACAAATTTACAAAGAAAAAAATGAAGATAACTACCAGTTCGCCAATCATCATCTAATCTGGAATAAGTACGTACATCTCTGTTTCACTTGTAGCATATTATTGTTTGAAGAAGTAAAAATATAATTAAATTAAAAATTAAAGCAATTAATACAAACTGTACTGTAAACGGTATTACATAAAATATCACAATTTAAAACTCTACGTAATAATCATGCTGAAGTGCAGAGATAACTGATTTTGGGATCCATATTTAACTCACATCTCTAGTAAGTAAAAATTTATAAATCTATTCAATTTAAAATACCTTAAATATGTGGTATCTAAAATTTCATATAATTAAAACTTAAATATATATATGTTTGAAGTTTAGACCCTTTTTATCTAAAATACTGTATGCACATAGAAATTTTATTAATTTTCAATATTTTACACAGGTTTCATGAGCCTAACTTCAAACATCTCAACTAACTAAGTATATATATATATATACAAATTTAGAAATTTTAAAATATAAATGTAGTTATAAAAATAAAAACATAAGGTGAAAATTAATCTTCTAAATCAATAATAATTTAATATTCAATCAAATGCACCATTTAATCTCTAACATGAATGCCAATAGATAATATATTAATTTTTAAAAACATATATATAAAATATTTTATTAATTTTAAGTTTATGATTTAGACATCCTAAATTTTAGCTATAAATTCGCTCCTCGTCAATCAACTTCAGACATCTTTTTTTTTTTTGACTGAAACTGATGGAAAAACTTGGAGAATAATTTTTTTGAAAAAAAAGAAGAGAAAAAGAAAACAGAAAACCGAAAGAAGAGGATCGGAATATATTACTTGTTCATTCTAATTGCTTCATGAAGCAACTTTTAGGAAGAATCATGATTTCTTGTAGTTAACACTTTTAAGACAAAATGTAGAAAGAGAAGAAAGAAGGACAAATCAAAGTAGGGTCCAAAAGTACAAACAAAATGGAGATCTAAATCAAAAGCAAAAGATATGTTAAATTAAATTAGTATATATTTGTATGTGGGAATGGAAATCAAAACGTGATTCTATTATATAAATATATTCCTTTTATGTGTATCCACTCATCTTTATATTTGCTTTTACAACTTTTTTTTAAATCATACTTTCTATCATCTAATGATCATATTAATTATATTTAATCTATGAATTTAAAGCCTTGTGTTTGTTAAGCCGACTCCTAATTTTGACATTTACACCTGTAAAACGAAATAAGGGACAGGCATATATATTCTTCCTAGCTAGATGCCAATAGCTCTAATTAAACTACATCTATCAACGTGAAAATCAAAATTCATTTGATTTTTTCACTTTTTAGACAGGGAAGTTGGTAAAATTGATAGTCTATATTGTTATAATATTCTAAAAAGAAAATAGCATTATTTGAACTCCATCATTATAGACAAGAATTGAAATTAGCTATAAATTTTATTTCTAATTGTTGTTAAATTGTTGGTAGCTAATATAATTTTCTGATATCAATATTAATTTACCTTTAAATAAGATTAACAATCAATTTTATTGGTTAACTGAAAAGTTTATTTGCCGCCAATTTCAATTCTTTTAATAGTGTGTAAATTTACTTATTTAATTCTATTGATTATTCAAAAATTTAGTAAAATAGTAG